>VYZT01049459.1:0-32048 GCA_013400735.1 Pomatostomus ruficeps
CATGTTTCCCAAAAAGCACTGGCTTTTGTTGGAAATAATACCATTATTGTGGAGGGTTTTGGCTCAGCAGGCAACACAATCAGAAATGTTTACTTTATCTGCCTCTGTAGAGTCTTAAGTGGACTTGAAAGCTATGGTAAACCTACAAATTAGTTTTTCTTTCCTTGCCAAACAGTGCTAATGGCAGAAATTTTACCCATTTGCAGGGGACATACTAATTTATCCTAATCTGGTTGCTGTGAACACCAATGCCAGGACCCAGCCACACACTCTCTGTACCAGGCTGTATATATACAAACTCTACCAGTCTACTCTCAGTGTTACTGAGACATTATATAAAAAACTGCCTGCAGCAATTCTCAATACAGGAAGGTTTCTTGTTCACTTTTCTTAACAAAATACGTTTTGCTACATTTTACCCTGATAAAAGTCTCTCTACAGGCTAAAACCACCCGTGATTTAGAACAGGACTTAAAACTAGGAACCATCCACCTTATGGTGATACATGTGCTGCAAGCAAATAGATAACTAGGATGTTCAGAATGCCTATGCACAGATAGAGAGCGAAGATTTTTGGTAAAATCTCCAAGAAATCATATTAGAATACTTTTAATTAACACAGTCTTCAGACAAAATAAATATAACAATTATAGAATTGTTGTATTTGTGACTGGAAAAATAGTTCATAAGTCAAAACAGTTAAAGCAAAGTCATTCACCACTTGGACTACATACTGCAATACATATGATACCAGAAGACAACCAGGTGCACAATCTACTACCTACATTATACCCTTTCTAGTGGAAGGCAGTTTCATCCATACTGATTTGCCTCATAAAATGGACATGCTTCCTGATTAAAACCTCAATCTATTCTCATAGATGCATCTGAATAATTTTATAGCTTTTCTTTGTTATTTGGGTAGGGAAAGGAAAACAGTTCCTGTCCCAACACATAGTTTTGCCTGTTAAGAATGACTAAAGAGGACAAGAAAATGAAACAGACAAACAAACAAACAAAAAAAAGCCATTTAACAATCTTCCTCAGTTGTTGACATCACACTGGTAACCCAAGCTTTGGAATCCCTACAGTTTGTTGAATGAATTAATGGCTATGCAGCATTGTTCTAGGTTCTCTGTCTTCTCCCTCTCAACTCTGATCTTTCAAAAGAGCTTTCAAGGCATATTCCAGAATGTTACTGTCCTATGGAAGAGATTTCATGTTTAATTTCAAAACATTTGTACCAGCGATTTGCATAAGACTAGTTTTTCTAAAAAGGCACTACAAAAAGTGCAACTATTTTTACAAAAAGTACAACTATTTCTGTAGTTTCAGTTTTAGATGGAAGGTCCTGCCTTACTGAGAATGAAGGGTTAAGAACAAAACTAAAGATAAAAGTAGCAGCATAGAATAGAATTCCAGCTACTACAGTTCAACTACCACATTGTATTCTGTATTTTTATCCACTGCCCATTGTATGGTGCTCTAGTGCCAGCATTATTAGAGCTACTCACTTGGCACCAATCATAAATTTAGACATAGGCCTGTTCCTCCACTGAAGCACTTACTGTTTAATTAATGACAATTTATATTGCATGAATTAAATTGATAAGCTGTCACCACACTGCACTAATAAGGTCCTGCAGGCTATTGCAAGAGGATGCTTCATAAAGAGCACACAAAGCAAAATAAAGATTTACATTTTTTTGCATTAAAAATAAATTAAAACAGAAATATAAATACAGAGCTGTAATCAAATTTGGGATTGATTTTTTCAAAAAGCATCAGCCCAGTAAAACTCACAGAACTACAATGTACGACACAAGACGGGGATGATACCACAGACAGCACAGACATGGAACAGCATGTGTTGGTGTTAAAACTTACAGGCACGTAAACTGGTGGAGCAATCATTAACAGAGACAGAAGAAAGTGGGAAGGCTCTCTCAAGGGTGTCCATGTTACTATGTACACTGCCTGACATGCATGAGCAGTCACGCTCAGAGCGTCCGCAATCAAAACAACATGCCAGTCTCATTCTCTTGTAGATGGACATCTTGGCTATAACCATGTGTTGGATGGGAGGAGAGGAAGAGCAGCAGGTTAATGGCAAGGTTATATATAGAACAAGGCAGCTGGAAGGTAATTGAAGGGATTTAATACAGGCCTTAGTTAATGTTAACAGTCTTGACCCAGGAAAAAAAAATGCAATGAGATTATTGATAACACTTTGGCTGTACATTAAAAGTAGGGCAAAAGATAAATTGCTTTTTATTTCTGTTCAGTCTTAGAGGGTGACCGCAGTCATGGGGAAGAATTATTGTTTACAGTCAAGTGTTTGGATCAAAATAGAACACAGTAAAAGCACAGACTCCTAAGAATATGCTTTTCTCTTGGCACAATTAATACCATTGGGTTAAATGGAAAAAAAAGTTGCTAGTCCATTAGATACTTTAGGCCTATCCTGTTTCCTGTAAAAATCAGATATTTCTTTATATATAAATATATATATGTATGTATACACACACAAAACACACATACACATATATTCCTACATACACACACTCATACACACATATGCATTATACATATACACACATATATATACATATATATAAATACATTTAATCTTAAACATATGATAATTTCTCTGTATTAAACTGTGCCAAGGAACTCGTTTATTGCAATTAAATACACATTATTAGAGTTAGAAGATATTAATAAAATTTTCAAAAAAATGATTTTGCTTACATTATATCTTCAGGAATTCAAATTAACTCTTGNATGGTAAATATGCTCGACATTAAGATCAGTTCACAAATAAGGCATCACCAAAAGCACATAGAGCATTGGTCCACTGAACCATGCTGAACCAATCATTGGCACGTTTTCTGCTCTGGATTCAAAAGTCAATCAAGAACAAAATAACTGAATGTAAAATTAGGTGTTAATTCCAAAAGGAGTGCCAGGTTAGACAGAACATTTTTATCTTTCAGTCATCCGAATGTCCTTGCTATGTATTTCTAGAAATATACAGTATCCAATTTTATAAATGCATGTATAATTACCATCCTGGAATTTTGTATGTCATCTGATTCAGGTATGTTTACATCTCAAAAAAATCCGAAGGCCATTTAGATTGTTTCACATGTTGCAATGAACCAACTTTTGGTAATGGTTTAGATTGAACTGACTCAATTATACTAAAAACAAAACAACACTGACAGGCAAAAACAAAACCTTAAAAGCAAGTGCAGAAAAAAGGTAATGTTTCTCTGGCCTGTACCTTCAGTTTAGGATGTCTTTTTTTGCATTATGGTAATGACATTAAATTTAAAAGAATTTTTTTTTCCAGTTTCTTAATCCCACAGTCACCAGGAAAGAGGGATTGAAATCACTCAAATGGGTCAAGTCCTGTTCTAAGGCCTTGATGGCTTGCCATACAGTATACTTGTCAAGCAAGGGTAACATTATGATTGTGGAAAACAGGCATTGAGGGAGATGAATGAGTGATCTCTTCAGCAGCGACTCCATTCCTCTCAAACTTTGCTCACATGACTAATGCCATGTTCTTTTAGCATCCTAGTAGAGTTATCTTACAGCTGTTCAGAAATTCATCATGCAGCATCAGGCTTGTTCATTGCATGGTACATCATTCCTCAGAGCTCGGCTTTTAGTAAGAAGGTTTCCACTGCAGCTTTTGATGCATACACATTCAAACTACACAGAAAATTCAAAACAGCATTTTCCCATGTTTTCCCTCTGTCTAACTCTTCCCAACACGTTCTTTAAAGTTGAAATGTTGGACAGCAAAAGAAAAGTGAAATAAGTTACCAAAAGGGTGACAGTCTTTCCAGTATGCCTACTTTCTTATTTTTTAAGGAAATGAAAGAAAAATAAAGGGCATTTGTGAGACACACTAACAGTAGGTGAGGTAAAAAGCAGGCCCATTTTGCTGTAATTATAGCTGTTTTGAAGGACTTTTTCTAATCAAACACTATAGCAAAACACACTGCTCAGAAATTCTCAACTGCTATGTCACTGGTTAGTAACAGTCCCTGGTTTTCATTTACTTCTGGCCATATCTTGTCAACAGTCAATAATAGAGTAGGACACATTTATGAAAATTAAAAAGAAATCATCCTTAAGGGCAAAGAAGGCTGAGAAGGAAAACCTTTTGTACCATTTTCATCAGACTTAAACCAATAAAGTTGGAAATTTAAGGCCTTCTCTTCAATAGGGGAAGGACATGATGGCACTTCTCAAAAGCAATGCCCTTCAGGGACTGTTTTTAACTATTATTGTCAGTTGTTCTGGACATCATGCATCATTTGAATATTTCACGTCATTAACATGCAGGAAACAGGCTTGGACCTGGAAATACAAGTAGCAGAAAGGACTTGCTATAAGGGTTTCAACCAGTATATAAGCAACTGCATATCAGAGCAATAACTTTAGGAAAGAAAACATGCTGTTACTCTTCATTCCTTTTATACAGTCAGTTACATTCATACCAAATATGATACTTATTTTAAATAAAACAAAATACACATTATTACTAGGGATGACTAGTGACAAGATCAAAGACAGGACAGAAATGATTTTAAATGGTTCAGCCACACACATACCATTTTCTATAGAACTTCCATAAACATTAACAGAAAATGGCACTCATCAGAGAGACAGGGGGACCTTAAGAACAGCCTAGAGGTGAGTGTTAAATTTATTTGACACCTGTAGAACCTGCGTAAGAATCACTTCACTTCTATTCCTAGATGTGTTATCAATGTTGAATAGAATTGTTATTTGATACTGGTGAAAGCAAAAGTTGGGACATAAAGGAAACTACTTCCTTATTTTCCACTGTATAATAAATAGGGGGAAAAAAAGAAGAACAGATCCTTCTACTTAATATGATGACAATCACACAGCATTTGTAAAACTGATCAGTAAAAATATCAGGGGGAGTTTTAATGGACAGGAACATGCGACTGCTTAAATAATTTACAAAACAAGGCATATATGAACTACTCATTAAGAGCAAAAGGAGAGCAAAATTACTTCAATTACTTATAAAGCAAATAAATACTTTTAGAAGGTTTTAGATGCAATCTTTCTCAGAAGGCAGTAGCCTTCCAGTCTGTAAAAGAAAGAATAGTTCCCTAGACGTCTAAGCTTCTCACAATACCTTACTTTCTGATCTCAAAAAGTCAAAAAGTACAGTTAAAATGTGTAGATTGTCTGGCTCTGAAGTTACTTAGAGTTCACAAACAGTAATGGGAAATATTTCCAGCTGCAAAAATAAGCAAAGGAAACTGCAGATTATTCTCTACCTAAAATGTCAAGGAACAGCTTCTTTTCCTTTTTTTCTTTAAAGAAAGCAGAACAAAGTAGCCCTTCTTCTTTCCTGATTTTTTTTAAAGCATAGGCTGTGCCCCGTGGTGGTACTGCTCCCGACACTCCGGCGCTTTTCCCTGCGCTCAGCGGTAGCCAGAGTGGAGCTCCGAGGACATCTAGTGGATCTCTCTCGGGTAGCAGCTGCTTCGGAGCAGGAACGGTAGCTTTCCTGACCACCGAATGTTATAAAAAGGTCCCAGTACACTTCCGAATTGAAATGTACAGTGTCATTTCAATTCATCAGCTTCTCATGATCCCAACTATGAGCGAAAAATCATCAGCATTAAAGGACCAGACTGGTGTGATCGCCTGTCTGCAATGCTGGTTAGTATCATGAGACTGAAACACAGACAGGACTTGCCCCAGCACAGTTTCAGTTTCCTGAAAAATACAGCAGCATACCTTACACTGTTTGTGAGAATTTATTAACCTGAACACAACAGGAAAAGCTATCTCTCCATTATTTAATTTCTTACAAGACAACTTCAAGACTAGCAAGTGAGCTTGTTCATTGTCTTGCAATTTTTGCCATCAAAGAAAACTGCTTACTTGTTTGCTCCAATTCACATGGTGCTGTTCTATGTCCAAACTGTAAAAACAGCAGGAGATCTGAGTGGACATTTTGCCCTATTTTAGTAGACATAAGAATGACTCATGGGTTTTGATGTAATGGCATATTTATAGACCAATTCATGTTAATTTTCAAATCTGATCATGACCTTTCCTTCATTACCTTAAAGAAGACTCTCAGGCAGTGTACTCTCACAGCAAACTGCATTTCTGAACAAAGTGAAGGTACTGGGGACATGGAAAATCATCAAAACTACATGACCTTTTCTTTTCTAGTTCTTTCAGAGCATGAAGAACTCCTTTGTTTATTTATTACCATTTAAATGAATTTCTTTAGTTCAGAAAGGTTTCAACATAAGAACATACTTTAAATAAATACATTGCTTCAGATAAATCCAGATTACTTCCAGTACTTTGCCTCAAAGTCAATAGGATTCACCGTTTCATCCACAGAAATTAATTTATGTTTTATTATTGATTCTTATCATGCTGACCTGTTTCACAATCTGCTTTTTCCTGCTGCTTCATCTTTCTGCTGTGTCATTCTATTGGCTAAAAATAGATGTTCGGAGAAAATTCTGCTCCCTCCTTGAATATTTTCTTCCACAACAGGATTTCAATCCTTTAGTGTAGTTTGCAGGCACCACAATAAAATAAATAGTAAATAATGATAATCATAATGCAGGCCACCATAACTCCAAGATGGTCAGAACTTTATTAGGAGCATAAATTCTTCCTTGATTCTACAGTGTATAGAGCTGAGAGGGGAAAAATATCTCAATCCTGATTAAGACCTGAGGTGTTTCCACACAATAACTTCAGAACATCTGGTAAAATGTTGAAGCCCCATGGTCTCCTTTACTTAGAACAGTTGCAGCTACATGGAACACCTACAGCCTCCAGCTGGCACATCCATGCTGCACTGCAGCTAGGAGATACTTGATCCCCCTTGCTCTTTGAAAGAACAAACCCGTATAATCCCAACACTGCCCTACAACCAGAACATTTCTTTGTAGCACTTGTATCTCTGAGCAGCAAATTCTTTCTACGTCCCAAATGCTATGTTTACCATGAGTGTACACACTGAGAGTGCCTGATGAGAGCCTTCATCGATTCTGTACACTTTTAAGTGGTATGACCTAGATTGAAATGAAGTGGTCCATAAAGTTCATATTCTATATATAATAATAATGTAAAACTTCACAGCTAAGGGCCTAAAAAGTCAGTGTGTGTCTACTTATGTAATTAATGTCAAAACCACCAAGCTCAGGAAAATGATCACTGCAGCTTGTTTCCTGTTGAAGATATCTCTGGGTTTATACATTAAAAGCCATAATTTTAATTCATTGTCTGGTTTTCCCCCACAATTCTTTTTTCTCTGTCATTGGGGAGAAAAAAGTTAGATAAGGACAATAAAAGACTGCTGTGCTGCTCTTTGTGTCAGCTGTGCAGTAGAAAGGACAAAGTAGAAAAACTGAAAAGGGATCTGACAATTGAATTGTACTTAACCAGGCAAACAGTGCTATAGTGGCAATGACCCCAGCCTAACCAATAGCCCTAAAAATTCATGAGGTATCTCTAGAATAATTTCAAGGAAATACTATAGCCAAGATCTCATTTTCAAATAGGGATTAAAAAATCAGCTTGTGGAAAAAAGGGGCAAATAGGTGGAAGAGGGGGAAACTGCTGTATTTTCTTCAACGTCACCCTAATCTCCATTGGTGTAAATGATGAGAAACTGTGGGTATGACGTCACTGCTACATGCAACATAAATAAAGAAAAGAACCAAAATACTGAACAAAAATACTCTCTGCTAGAGAAAGACAGGTTGGACCGCACTCTGGGCTACAGGGAACCCATTTTTACTCACAATAGATCACTATCAGTGTGCAGTTAAAATATAGTAGGGGCCGTGTTCCAAGGCAGCAAGAGGAAAAATAAATCAAAAGTTTGTCAATTGTCATCGATTACAAGAAATTCTTTCAAACACATCAATGTACACATGATATGTCCCCTCTGGGGTTCAACCCCACCGTTCACAGCAAGCACTGTCACTGGAAAAAATATATAGAGAATTAGACCATAGCTGTTGCACAAAATGAAAGAAACAAGAGGAACAGGTCATCCAGGTTAGAGATTTCATCCCAACGTGGTTTCATTTTATATAAATATATACAAATATTTGGCCTCTTGCTGCAAAAACTACAGTTAAATGGAATAAGAAAGAGATTGAAAACATTAAAAAAAAATGAACCATCTGCCAATAAAATTTCCATACAACAACTATTTCTTTGGACAATATGCCATCAGCGTTTATGTGTTATTCAGGGAGTGGGATGGGTAAGGAGAAAGGGATGGCAAAGAAACTGCAAAAGGAAAGCAGGATTACATTAGTTATCCCTGGCCTTATAGAAATGTACTGATCTGCCCTGAATTATTAGGCCTAACAAGTTTGGACAAACAGCTATGTAGGTCAGACTCACGTTCAGATCCCAACAATACCCCAAGCTAATGTTCAGAAAGTATCTAAATTGAAGTGCAACCTCAGATGCATTATTAAAGAATGTGGGGTTTAAGCGTTATGGGAAGCTGCATTAATTAGTGCCACCATAATTAAGTTTTCCATATAAAGCTATTCTTTCCCATTTATTTCACCTGAATGTGTCAATACTTTTATATACAACCTTTCCTTTCATCTTACATAGTTTCCAAATTCAACTGCCTCTAATTACCATGTTACTCGCTCATTAAAATATGTATTTATCATGTAGAACTATAAAAATGCATGTGTATGCAGTGTCTTGAAAACCAAATTGACATAGTAGACAGAGCAGTTGACAGTTTCCTAACTCAATAGGGAAAAAGTTTTCTCAATTTATGCTTTGTTTTGGTTAGAACTGCATTTTTAAGACCAATGATTTCCATCATTTACAGACGGATAACATATCTAAGGTTTTTCAAAAGTGATTAGTGATTTGAAAGCTAAAACATTTTATGTGAATAACAGACTCCACTGAAGACTTACCTTAAAAACAAAACCAAACCAAAAAATCAGGTCCCATAAAAGGGATCTCAAAATTCCCAACAAAATATGAGAACCAAAAAATCACTAATTACTATTGAAATTTTTCATTTCATTTTTCTGCTGACTGACAGCTCTTTAAAAGCAAAGCAATTGCCTTATTTCTAATACTAGTGAGTATGCTCCTCACTGAATGCTGTTTTCAGCTCTATTAAGGGCTGCCTGCTATCATGGTATCTGTGACACCTTGTATGTCTAGGAACCAGGAGGAAAGAGGGCAGATTGAGGCGAGGGGAGACAATGAAAGTGAAATTTAAGATTTTATTCTCACTGACCATTATTCTTCACCTGACTCAGAGGATTTCCTCCTGGGTGTTCAGAGCTCACTGCACCAGCTCTGATAGCCACCTCCTTCCTCTGCCTCACTAACTCAGCCATTTTGTTTATTCATGTGCCCAACACCCTTTCATTCATTGGACTGATATGTGTGACCATGCCATTTGTAACCTTACATACTTACAGAGGTTGTTACTCTTGCCTCTCCATGGCCTTAGTGCTCTAACATCCATTCTGTTGGCTGGGTCATACCCTATTTCCTCACAGGTTTCAAAGTACTGAGAAGGTTACCTTGATTCTCATTAATGCATAATAAAGGGCTCTTAACCTTTACAATGCGAGTTCCTGATTCCTATCTTCTAACAGATGACAATGAAAACTGCAGATCTCACATTAAACTGAGAAATGTTTGGGATTTATTCTTTTTTTTAAGCAGGACATGTTTTAAAGCATACACCATGTGAAGGAGGAGTAGAGAAGAAAATAGAAGCAAAATGGGTCCCTTTTTTTTCTGATAGAACCAGATAAAATTAAACAGGTAGCATATTTCTCTTTAACTGTTGAGTAATTTGGAAAAAAGATTTCATTTAAGAGTCACAGGCACCCTGAGGCATCTGTAACTGGCTTTACCAGAACTTACTCAGCAGACTCATTGGCTTTGGCAGCAGTTCAAAGGTCACATTCTCACATGGATAAACTGTTCTTGAACAATTTTTTTCCAATATGTTAGGCAATGCATACATTCCTTCCACATCAGGCATGCTTTCCATGTGCTTTGCTCTCCTTGTGGCTACTGGGAAGATAAATACCATTTTCCGTCAGTTCCAGCCGCTTTCTCCCTATAGTACTATTGTTCCACACTCTTGGTGTTTTGGAGGAGAGGAGTTTTATAAGAAATCTCTAGTGACATATTTTTTCTTTTTAAAATGATCTTCAAGAATTCATCCATTGCAGGTACTCCAAAAGGCAGAGAATGTTCATCTTAGGCTTTCTTCCATCCTCTAAAATAGTGCAGTGATAACTCAGACCCAAACTATAAATATGAGAGCTTATTCCCTTTTAAAAGTAATGGTAAAATAGGCATGATCAAACTCTTCTGAGATCTTTCAATTTACCTCATCAGTACTTTTGAACTGAATGATCATTTTCATGGTAGAATACCATACCAAATTCACATAGATATTTATATATAGTCAATGAGAAATTGATTCCTAAATCATTTTACTATCACTATTACAAATATGCATAGGTCAAACACATCTTTGGCCAAAATGTGGTTATGATAGTTCCTGGAAAAAGTCCTTTCAAAGTATGTCTATAGGTAAAATGCTGATTGCTACATATTTGTAGAAATTCAGCTGCAAAGTCTGATCTCCATTCAAAAACTCAATTATTTCTTCATGAAAAACTGTACAGTTTAAAAACTTAACTAAACCTAATATTAGCATTACAGCTAAAAGGATATATGTAAGAGGCACTAATATTTAATTTCTTCCAGACAACCCTTTCTCCAGTAAAACTGTTCATTTATTTTGACAAAAAATTTATTTAAATAGCTACAGGATAGAGTATAATTCCCTAGTTTCCTCTTTTGCAGAATTAGGTTCACCCAGACAGACAGAAGTTCTTTACAGAAAACTATTGAAATTATTGAATTTCTGCATGTTATGAATGAGAGAAAAACTTTATTGTTGGTTGATTCTTAAGTCAGAAACCTCCACAATTAGATCTAGCTTGACTTAATTCTTCAGGTTTTGTTAGCTTTGGACTTTAACTTACTTTTTAATGAAGACACTGGTGTGAGTGGTGTGAAATGTAATAAAAACATATGGACTTCAGAAACCCAAATCACACTTACTATATAGCCGTGCATTTATTTCTTAGCTTTTCTGTACCACTGTGAAAAACATGTAAACACATGTACAGGTATTCTTCAGGGCTGAACAGTTCATGAAAAGGAGAGGAAGGGAGGGATAGAAATATTACTTACGCCGTTTGCAGCCACATTTTTTTATCCTTTTAGGATCCGTGATGTCATCGTGACAGGCCTTGCAGTAAAAATATGCCCTAGAGAGACAGAATGGAAAAACTGACACATTTCTTAATCCATATAAATGAAATTAGTCCCATATTTCCTCTTGTTGCAGTGACCAATTAATGAAATGTGCCAATGCTAATTTCCTTTAATCTTTGAAAAGGTTTAGACATTTAAAGTAGGAAATATTTGCTGCAAGACCATTAATTTCAAACATAAGACTTCAAATGTATGGCTATACCAGAGTGATTTGTTTAAAAGACTGTCAAGCACCCTGTGCCAATTTTTTAGGTTGTGCATTTGATCGTTGCTGCATAATCAACATTGTACATTGATCTTTAATAACAGTAGAAACTATGACCCTGGGACCTACTGGCCTGTCAGCCTCACCTCTGGGCCTAGAAAGATCACAGCACACATCCTCTCAGGAGCTGTGCTGAGGCACATGGAGAACAGGGAGGTGATTCCAGCCAGCCAGCACGGCTGCACCAAGGGAAAATCCTGCCTGACCAACTAGTGGCTTTCCATGATGGAGCTACTACATCAGTGGGTAAGGAAGGACTACAGACGTCATTTAACCGGACTTCTGTAAAGCCTTTGATGTGGTCCCCCACAACATCCTTCTCTCCAAATGGGAGTGATGGATTCAATGGGTAGACTGTTGGGTGGATTAGTAATTGGTTGGATGGTCACATCCAAAGGGTAGAGGCCAATGGGTCAGAGGCCCACCAGGCACAAGTAACAAGTGGTGTCCCTCAAGGATCTGGACTTGGACCAGCGTAATTTAATACTTCATTAATGACATGGCCAGAGGCATCAAGTGCACCCTCAGCAAATTTTCAGAGGACACGAAGCTGAGTGGTGCTGTTGCCATACGTGAAAGACAGAGGGACCTGCACAAGCTCAAGAACTGGGCCCTTGGGAACCTCACGTGGTTTAACAAGACCAAGTGCAGGGTCAGGGCAATCCCCAGTATCAATCCAGGCTGTGGGATGAACAGATCCAGAGCAGCCCTGCCCAGAAGGACTTGGAGGTGCTGGTGGGTGAGAGGCTGGGCATGAGCCAGCCATGGTACTCACAGCCCAGAGAGCCAAACACGTCCTGGGCTGCATCCAAGCCCCGTGGCCAGCAGGACAAGGGAGGGGATTTTGCCCCTCTGCTCTGCTCTGGTGAGACCTCGCCTGCAGTATTGGGGATCCCCAGCACAGGCAGGACAAGGACCTGTTTCAGTGAGTGCATAGGAGGGCCCCCAAGATGGTCAGAGAGATGGAGCACCTCTCCTACAAGGAAAGGGAATTGGGATTGTTCAGCCTGGAAGAGAGGCTTCCGGGTGACCCAAGTGTGGCCTTCCAGCATCTGAAGGGAACTTACAGGAAAGCTGGGGCAAGACTACTTAGAAGGGCATGTAGCAACAGGACAAGGGGGAACAGGTTTACATTAAAGAGAGTACACTTAGATTAGGTATTAGGAAAAAGATCTTGTCCATGAGGGTGGTGAGACACTGAAACAGGTTGCACAGGAAAGTTATGGATGCCCCATGCCAGCATAAGGAGAACTAAGGAAGTGAGAAAGAATAAACTTTTTACTTTATAAAGGATTTTTTAAAAATTTCTGATTTAATGACTATGCATCAGACTGCCCATAGCAGAGTTCAATCATGACTGCCAAGTCAACATGTAATGTGAGGCTGCCATGACACATTTCATGAGGATCACCTAACTGGACTCTAGCAGAACAGTTACAGTTTACCAGGATTCTTGCTAGCATTGGAAATTAAACAGACTTTTTAACCTGATGAATTTTCCCTGCATGTGTCCACATTCAGCATAGGTCAGCACCCTATCTTCCCAACCCCCTCTCATTGCATACTTCTCCATACAATTTGGCAGTAGGAAGCAAAGCCCCCACTTTGAAACCACTCATATATTTTGCTGACAGTAGAGGATGGTTGGATTGCTACAAGAGCTGGGAGGTCACTGAAACAAAACAATCTATGGTCCAAAATATGAAAAAAACCAAAACCAAACCAATATTAATACACAGCCTCTGATAACTGCCTTTGGCACTGCAGACAAGATGAATGCTGCTATTTCTTCAGGATTAACCATAGCATGGCCACTGCAGGTGTAACTATACTGGTAGTTAAGTGACCCATCAGGAGAAAGACAGAAGGTCTAGCATGCAAGAGATGAACGACATCAATGCTTCATATTGGTTTAAATACAAATTTAAATTGCAGGGAGACCTCACTGAATGCTATTAACATTTCTAAAACCAATACAGCACATGAAGCTACCAATGGAAGATATAAGTCCTAAACATAGCATATTTTATTTCTCTAAGACGCTTCCAGGAAGATTACTCTTTCAGGCTCTGAAATTGCCTTAGTATTTCCAAGATGCAAAATGTGAAAGGAAAAAGTCTTCTCTGAGCATGTATACTTTGCTGCAGAAAGTTTCTGGTCTTCAAGATATTCACAATCCACCAAAAAGGAAATAAACTACCTCCAAGGAAATGAGAATAAAATATTTTTCAAACCATGAGTCAATGTCACAATGTAAGCCAGGAGGGGAAAACAGCCTCAAATTTTTACAATTTCTCCCCAGTCCAGCTTTAAAGCCCCTTTATTAAACAAGAATCAACTATCACAAATAGTCCCTCATAAAAACTTCATAACATGAACTGGATATTGGTCACTTTCCAGAGATCATGTTTCTGAAGTTCACTGCAGGACAATTGTCCTAAAGGATACCTTCAATTCTATGTTCAAGTAAAGAATAAATACCTGAAGTGATTGCTGTAATAAAAGTATTCTAGATAATTGGGGTGAATTAAGTAGATTTGAAGAATGTGGATTTCTGATGCTAGTGCAAACATGTGAATGAAAAAAGAATAATGAAGACACAGTTCATACAGTTTGTATTATATTTAAACACTCAGCATTTTATGTGAAGCTATTTACCTAGGCATAATTGTTCCTAGCTATAATTGCTTCTTATGGGAAACTATTCTTCTAAAATGCAAAAGTGATTCTAACAGAGTAATTTAACATTGTATGTTATATTTCATTGCGGGATATATAAATATGAATAACTTTAGCTTAAGGGAGCTGAAATGTCTTCATTAACAAAACCAGCATAATTTAATTTGAATTTCAGGTATACAACACATTTAATTTTGCTTTATTAAAAAATCATTTTTTCCCCTCCAAAAGACCTCAATTTTAGAACATGTTTCTAACTCTGATTCATAGCTCAAAGGGTGAAATGAACACTTCTCATAATTGGCTTTGTTAGTTGAAACACATCTGATAACCATTTGCTTTGCACAAAGCAGCTAAGAAATGTGGCAAGGGAGGCAGGATATTTCTAAACAAAGTCTTCTGCCAAAAGCCAGGCAGAATTGGAAATCTTGTTTCAAGCTCACTATCAAATAAAATGTGCTAGATGAATGATGTGAAAAAATTGTCTAAACTCCTTAATAACAGTCAACTTCTCCCTAACTTTAGCCGTTAAAAATGCTATGCCATTTTACTTACAGTCTGAGAAAAAGTTCACTGGAGAGTGTAAAATGCCTTCTAAACAAAAGAAAACGAGCACCTCAGTAAAGCAATGTGAAGACAGTTCTGTACATTCAAATGGAGAAAAGCAGCAGAGAGGAAAAGAGCTGAGTGCTGCCAGGCTGAGTCCCTGAGGCAGTGCAGGATGCACACACTGCACAGACAGTGCTCGACATGTGAGAGGACCGCAGCATGGCTGCTCTGCTCTCGAGGCTTCACCTACCCAAAAACTGTCTTAGCTCTTTCAACAAAAACAGAATTCAATTTTCTTTGAAAAATTCTTTTATCACATTGCTCTTTTGTTCCTTCCAAGCATACTATAATCCTACCAAACAAGAGTACACACATTTGGTCCTCAACACACTATCATAAAACTCCTTTTCATTCATCCCAAATCTAGTACAGCCAAGCACAATGAGCCTGTGAAGTTGTCTGCAATGGTTAGGATACACTGCATTTTTGTAGTTTGATTTATTATTATGAGGCCATAGAGTTTGTAGTTGCATTAAAGAAAAATGACAAGAACATAAATATTCTTTTGCTAATGCAATAACAGAATGAATACAGTAACTAAGTCACATCAAGAATTTGCTGAAGTCTATGTAGATAAGAACTCCTCTAAACCCCAAACTCACAGAACTGTAATCCCTGTCCTCCTCTCTCATAGGAATTCCTCTCAGTCACAATAAGCACAGAGGAAACAAATACAAATATTTCACATTTTCTAGGAGGACTCAAAACCCTAGCCTCTTTATTTCTTTTCATATCTGCTGCAAATTTCATTTCCTTTATATTCAGGACTGTAGTTAAGAAAACTACAAGTAGGTACTTGGTTCAAGAGTAACAACTCAATTCCCCCTGAGAAGTTTCAAACAAATAATGAAAATAAGGTGAAGCATTTACACGTAAAGAAAAAAACTGAAATTAAATATATTTGCTTATATTCAAAGATAAAAACATATTAATTACCTTTTTACTTCTTTGGCATCACTTGCAATGAAGAATCCTAAGGTACCTTCTTGAATCTTGACATGGTTTCCAGGATTGATTAATATACTGCTCAGTGAAACAAGAACAAAACCAACAAAACAGTAAGTTTAAATTAACTTTAACTGTATCTTCCAAATTAGCTTTATTTGATTCTGTTATAGGGGACCCACTAGTTAGGAAAGGTTGCAAGGAAATTTTAAGCCATTCTTCCTTGATATTTCCAATCAAATAACAGTTTCACATGCTTTTTACAAAAACTTTAGTTTGAGACAGTCTAATGCCTCTGCCTGTAATCACATCATGTAAGTGCTTACATCTATTTTCTTATCTTTTTGCTTTAACTATAGACTACACAAAAGCCTCTCAGAAATGTGAAGTGTGAAGCTGAGCATTGCTGTTCGCTTGCTCTGTCATGCAAAGTGGTGAAAAATTCACAATATGGTGAAAAGGAAAGAACCAGCAACCACCACTCAATAACCACAAAAAATATCACTTATGAAACTAAACCCTTTGATGTAATTTTTGTCAATTTCTAGTGAAATAGAAAGTTAATGGGACCCCTATCTGGACATATAATGTTATTGTTTAAAATAATAAATACACACATACACTCAAGGGGAATGGTACAAGACAACCAGTCACGATAGCTGAAAAAACATAAAATGAATAGAAAATTTTTAAAACACTGCTATGCAGCCATGAAAGAACAAAAACAACCCAACCACCACGACAGAAGAGCCTCAGCTAACTTAGACAAAGGAAGTGGTATCAAGAAGTGAGGTACTCCATGTCTATGAAATATCTTCTTTATTTTCATAATAATTTAACTCTAGATTTTAGGTAAGGCACTTTGCAAAGTACCAAGCTAAATATGAATATACAGATAGAGATAAATATAAATATATTCTTCAATATGTTTTATTAATGTGTAATATATCTTTGGTTTTGACTCTCTAAAACTTAATATAGCTTTTCAAAAGTTTTTTTCTTTTTTGTCTTTTATTAATATTTAGCTTTTCTAACTCAAAATGTGGTAATGGTATGCATATGCAATTTAGAGTAAATAAAGGCTACCAGCAATTTAAACACTTGTCCATCTAGCAAAAATTGATTTTAGGGAAGTACACATACACAAAAATAAATAAAGCACAATTCTGAACAGACATACATTACTAAAATTTGAAGGTCCAAAGTCTTTCATGCCATTGTTAGGAGGGAAAATGGATCTCAGTACATCTCTTATTCAATATGTTATTTATTCTCTATACATTAGGGATAAATTAGTACGACAACATAATGTATCTGAAAGATTAATAATGTGCACATTGTTTTGTGTAATTCTACATGCCCGCAAGGCCCTATGACAAGAATATGCAGGCCACAAAATAAAGCACTCTTGAGTTCAGAAGTAAAAGGTTGGTCATAAAGTCATAATTCAGCCCCCATTATGTAGATCTTATGATACAGTTCTTAATTTAATACCCACAAACTCCTTCCTTCTCACAATCTGAACTTCATTCAGTGGTGTTTTACTGCCATTACTTCAGGCATGGCTTCAGGTAATTGACCTCTCTTTAAAATCAGCATCATATTTTTCTTATGTGTTTTTCTGCAATGTTTGTCACTAAAGCATGCAAAAGACTGATAAACATGTGATTTCTTTTACAGGAAGAATGAAGATATAGTATTATCACATTTTACAGATGAGAGATTAAGTCACTATGAGATATAGCACTTATTAATTTGGGATGCCTACAGGCAAACTTTTTCTAAGTGCTTAGCATTGCATAGCTCCATATACACTTTCTAGGGCCCTTTGCTGTGAGAATGCTCAGCATTTCCAAAAGCCCAGCCTCTGACTCCCAAAATAACAAATATACTTAATCAGAGGTCAGCGGTAAAAGGTTTGGTTTAAATTATTATCTCCTACTCATACAGATAGTCTGTGTCAGAGGCGGGAACAGAAATTAAATCTCAAAGAAAGCATCTATCCAGATATTCTTCCCTTTTCTTCATTCACAGTTTCAAGCTTTGCAACAGAAAAAAAGGAGAAGAGAACTACAGAAATTGGAAGTTATCACCACAGAAAGCAGGTTCATCTCTACAGCACACTTTAGTAATATTTGCAAAAAATGAAATGTGATAGTATAAATAACACCTGTATTATGCACACAGATAAATGGGAAGAAATAAAGTTACACAGCTAAACTAGATTCATCTACCATCAACTAGTATAACCTAGTATCATATCTAGTATTTCTTTTGTTAGCGAACTGGGCCTGATAGCAACTGCATTAGGCAATTTGCAATTAAACTGCAATGAAAAGTTTTGCCTAATGCAGTCCTAAAATGTATTTTCACAGGTTTAAAATGGGATAAAACAGATAGGAGGAAAAAAAATAAACAACTACATAAGAATTTCTACATATGAAACCAGTCACTCCGGTCAAAACAGGTTGGAAAATTTAGCTTTCATGCATGAGCTTTTGTCACTTTAACCCACAAAGTCCTTTACCAGCCCTTGCAGAGTGCTGTACTGGCCATCACTACGGGAGTCTTAGTCTGCACCTTTCCTCCTCCCTGTCTGCTAGGATGTAGCAACCTGCTATTACACTGAGAATTCAGCTGCTAAACTCAAAAAATCTTCTATAGAGGTTCATCTCATGTATTTATTACACCATTCCTTATAAAATACGCAAGGTCTTGTAATATAGTTTGGGTTGGCTGTTTTTCTTAGGTAAAAATGGGTACTGCTCTGTCTGAAAAATACTTTTTATTTCCTTACTTAATTCTTAGTATTACAGCTTTTCAGTGAAAACGGATGAAGACATCTCCTTGCACAGACCCAGGCCGGTTTTTTTCCTCAATACAATTCTTGGATATAGGTAAACCATACCAAAGTGTAAAAAAACCGTACCCAAACCTCAACAGCCCAAATGCCACAAACTGAGGTAACCACTAGATGTATAAATGTTCACTCCTCATAACAAAACTTAAAATTTGATGAAGTAATAAGCAAATGAAGCAGTTCTTTTAAGATGCATGGAACATAGTCTTAAATTAGAAGTAACTGGCTTAATTTAGAATGCAATGTATTGTGAGCATGATTTTGTATCTCAAGGTTTTCTGAGACACATTAAATCAATTCACATGGGTCAGTGTACAGACTTTATTTTTGTCAGATCTTATACTTCATTCACATATACTTCTTTTCACAAATACAATGTATTTATAATCACAAAATATAGATGTGATCACAGTTAATGCAGTATGACCCCAGCAGCAAAATCTTCTGTTGGAAATGAAAATTGATTTGCTTCATCACTGCTACTGGCTAAGCGTTACAGCAAAAGCTCATAAAGCTTTGGGTTTATTTACACACTGATATATAACCAGAGCAAAATCATGAGAAATTTCTAATGAGTCTGTATGGATATACTAAATAAAGCTGCAACTGAATTATTTCTTATGACACCTGTAGTGTCGTTATTAAAGTTATGCTTTGATAAGCACTCCCTCTAATACACACAGCAAGGGAAATGTTTTGAATTAAAATAGAATATAGGAAACAAACAGCACAGAGAAAAACAAAACAGTCTTCTGAGTATTCCAAGAAAAATGCATCCATCAGTTATTTAGAGATGCATGTGGTTTTTTAATATGAAAATATGCATATAAATACAAGACAAACTAAATGGGAGTTTTAGGAGAGACCTCTTCAGCTAATGTCTCATTTTTATCTATCTCCAAGGCTGCAAAGGAAAAGGGAAAAAAGGACAGAAACTCATGATGCTTAATAGCAATATATATAGCTAATCCATATGCATTCTGTGTCACACATCAGAAAAAATATTACTGAAAATGACACTGATTTTTCCAAAGACATGTTTTTATCATAAAGCACAATTTAATTTTTTTATCTCTGAAATCAGCTCATGAAACCATGCAAGGAAGGCCAAGTACTTTAGAAGCTTGTAAGATCTTGATCAAACTTTGTAATTTTGTAACATTTTTAGTTTAGGTTACCTCAGAAAGCAATCCACTAAGAGCAAGCTCAAAAATGTTTAGCCGTAATTTCTTTAATAATTCCAGTTCCAGAAATACATTCCTCAGGACAAAACCTTTCATGACAGGGCTCACGTGATTGCTTGCTCCTTCACACATGGATGTTTAGGAAACATGGCAATTAAAGCCATGTAAATTAAATATGATTCAATGTGTTCAATGAGAATCTAATGTATTTCACCACCATCAACTTAAGAGAAATTGGTTCCATTATCTTTGATAATATTACAATTAGGAAGCCACTTGTGGAATAGAATATGCAGTCTGAAAACCTGTGTTTTACACTTATCTGCAAACGTTACCCCATTTGCTAAAGAAGATTCACTTGGTGACTAGATGCAGGATCATGCATCTAAGAGCAATGAAAATGTCCCACACTGAAAATGTGGAAATCATCCTTGAATTCAGTTGTACTCTTAGGAATCACAGATTGAATCATAGAATGGTTTATGTTCAAGGGGACCTTTAAAAATCATCTAATTACAAGCCTCATGTCATGGTCAGGGATACCTTTCACTAGAACAGATTGTTCTAAGCCCCATCCAATCTGACACTGAACACTTAATGCACAGAAAAGAATCAGGAATATCTACACAGCTGAAAATGAGTTCCCAGACTGACAGAAATAGAAGCAGGTGAAACACAAATGGAAATCAGTGCACATTTGAGATGCACAGTTTCAAAAATAAAATGAAAAATTCAAACGAGGTCACAGAAATTCTAGACAAATGTTTATGGTTTTCTTTACAAAGATTGTTCAATTAAAAGTTAAGATAGGATGTGATGATTTTTTCATATGTCAGTGGAGAATAGGTGTCTGTTCATGTTTCTCACTGGGTGTTAATTGTGATCAACTTACTAATTGGTTTATTATCTTTCTGATATTTTAAATACATGTGCTACCTTCAATAAAATACAGATACATGAAAATATCTGTTCATCCATTCTCATCTACCTGAAACTGCTCCAGAACATGAGCTCTGCTCACTTCCTTTTTGGTAGTGTATGGATGACTGACTGCACAACAAACCGGTATTCTCACCTCGCTAAAGCATACCATGTTATATCTTCCTTTCAAGCACTAAACGTAAGCTAAGGTTTCCACTACTAATTGCGGATCTTCTATGTTTTCCTGACCTTAAAAATACCTGATGGAGAGCCTAATAACTGGAGATTTGAACTGTAAGACAATTTGTGAAATGATACTTTGGGGTAGCACTAATTCCCTCCAGCTATTTATTTTTTACTCATTTCTGCTGTTAGGTGATTTTTCTTTGTCTCTTGCTTTCAACTATCACACATATTGCAATCAAATTATGTTTCTTGGGCTAAAGCATTATTAGAAAATTACAGAAAGCTGATATTTCTTCATGTTATTAGAATATTGAAAACATTACTTCTAAAAATTTATCAGCATACAAAAGATTTCAGTAGGAGATGAAATACGTTTCCTGTAGCTTTCTAGAACATTCAGCTATCTTCTAGGTGAGACCCATGGAAAACACAACCAGTGTCAGAGTCTGAACCATCATGGCACAGTACGTATTTATTGGCAGGCCACTTGCTAAGTGCCACGGCTCCACAATTTGCTTTGCATAGCTTGAAACTGAGCATGCTTCCACTACTGCTGAAGCTGTGAATGGATGTAGCTTTGAACTCTTCATCTAGACACAGCAGCACAGGAGCTGACTCTCAGATGTGCATAACTGTCAGCCTTCTCTGAGAAAAACAACAGAGGGATCTTATCAATATGGAAGAGGTGTGGTGAAGGTCTTTAAACGGAGCTGACAAAGGCATGTGGAGATGCCCAGCAAGTACAGCACAGCAAATATGCAAGGGTAACAACAGTTCAGCAGCACTATATGAAAACTGAAAGCATAAATAAGGTCAACCAATAGAGACATGCACCAGGAGAGGTCTTTTAAGGATTTTCCTTATCCATGCCTCTGCTATGTACTATTCCTGCTTGGTCTTACTTTCAGCATTACATTTTAGACAGCACTAACGGTGGGATTCATCTCATCTATTTTAGGATTGAATTCTAATGCATTCAAGAACTGTCTCTCTCTTCTCTTGCAACTATGGACTAAGTCTGGATAACTAACAGGAGACCAGACATTTAACATTTTTATTGATAAAGTTAGGTGCGATGAATCCCATTATCAGAGACCAATTGAACAGTTCATCCCTGCATCAAGGACACTGGTCTGATTTAGTAACCCTACTTTTTTTGTTTGTTTGTTTCCAGCTTTATGGCTACCCATGTGACTGCCATCACCCTATTCTAAAGAAAAAAAAAAGATCAATTGTTGAATTAAATGAAACATAAACGGCAAAATTTTGACTGAACAAATTACAAAAGCTGTAACAATTCTGTTTTAAACCTTCTGGTAGATGTACTGTACCATTCCCCATGCAACTCAAACAGTAGCAATATCATCTAGTAATCAGGAAGATAGAATATTATTTAAGTACTATGAATACATTATCTAAAACAAAATTATGTGGTATTACTTACTATAGCTACCACACTTAAAACAAAACCAGCTATTATTCTTGATAGTTTCATGCTATGCCCAGATAAAAAGTACCACTATTAGCATAATGGCCTTTTAAAACACACCATGTCATTCATCCAACTATAGAAGTAGTTGGAGATAGTATTTTTTGTTTCAGGGTAGGTTTTGAAGTGGAGTGTGAGAGTAGGTGCACAAATCTCATAGTGGGAGTTGTGCACATACCAGTTTTCACATTAACTGTAACTCAGAAGTATTGCTTCTTCTGGGCTCTACCACTGACATTAATTAATAATGCTCCATATTGCTCTATACAGCAAAATCTAGTAAGACACTAAAAAGAATACAAGGCAAAAGACACAGTGCACATTACATGCTACAGTATATTAAAGCTTAATTACTACAAGCATATAAAAGGTTGCTCCCAGGAATTAAGTTTTTTACAACACCACCTACTAAGTCATGTTCTACAGGATGTGCATGAGGTCTTTTATTTGGGCATAGTCCAAACTAGTTCAACAGTGATGGTGAACTCAATACACTTGGAAACAAATAAATTATTCCTTCTGGTTCCAGAAGTGATCAATTATCAGTACAATGAGGCAGAACAATATACTTTATTCTGGGAGCAAGCAACTTCACTTGGTACAACACTTCTCCATATTGCTCATCATGCCAGCATTAACATGCCTTCACCACAAGAGAAGATATACTTAAAAGCAAGAAGCAAAGTAGAGGTGCAACAGCTGCAGATCCTTGGAGATGCTAAGTGTTGCAGTAACTTCTCTGCAGTTGGATCATATCAATAATGCCAAACTGACAGGAAGTCACCTCTCTTATCACACATCTACTCAGAAACTATAGGAAGATAAGACTAAAACTTAAATACATATAACACATACAACATACACAACAGAACAGACAAGGACGGTAAAGTTTGAGGAGTATGATGAAGAAGGAAATTGAAATGTCTGGACAATGACAGCAGGTCTCCAAAGACCATCACTGACAGACTGCTATAAGCAATTAGGAAAGATAAAAAAAATGCTGTCGGGGGAAGAGAGATGAGGAGAGACAAGGATATGGAAGAGCATGCCTTATTTACTTCATCCAAACCAATAGCAGCAGGATAGAATGTAGACTAGAGAGAGACTCACAGCATGGTATACCAAAGAAAATGCAAAACATGCCATCTCAAAAAAACACCCAAAGCTGAGAAACAAATACATTCAGTAACAACTTCATAAATGAGTTAATAAATGTCATTAAAATGAATGTGACATATAATACAAACTACCCATGGCACTTTCACTGGAACAGTACAACCGCTTTAACGAGTACTGTATTATGAATAACTGGACTCAAAACAGGACCAGAAATGCAAAGAATCAGGTATTTGGTTGTTGTTAATGGAAGATGAGACTGCAAGAGAACATGAACTACTGTATTGTAAGATGCGTTTTGAAGGAAGACTCTGGGGAAAGAAGGACATCAATGAAGGTGTGAATACGGAAACAACATGGCAGCACGAGGGCTGGTAAAGACGAAATATACATCGTCATGATACAGTCAAAATGAGGACAGGAGGTATTAACAGTCAAATCTGCTTTTCAAATGCAACAATCTGATACACCAATGATTCCACAAAGGGGGAAAAAAAGCCTAAAAAACTAATCCTGTTTTATTTTGTACTTCCTGCAAAGAAGTTAGTGCGTGAGTCACAAGAAACACTGGAGAGACAAAATGCTGTTCTCTCTCTCCTCTTTGAGATTGGGGGCTCATATATAAATATACACACAGATATATATATACACACACACATAGACAGATGAATATATATATGTATATATGTGTGTGTATATACAGAGAAAGATAGACAAAGATGTTATCTTCCTGTGTTCTTGGCAAGGAATTAGTCCTGAAGTTAGAAGGAGTGAAGGTAGGATTGAGGTTGGAAGGAAAGGTAACGAAGAGGGCATACCGCTTTCGGCTTCTGCAAACGACAAGAAAAAAATTGCAAATCAAACACTTTGATAGAAATCAACTGACACCAAAGCAAAAGCAAAAAAACCCTTTATTTAAAAGTCTTCAAGGCTTAAAGGTTTTTCTGCTGCAAATGAGAACAAATATATGGATAGACAAAGAGAAAATTTTACAAGAGGAGTATAAATGGGGAGCAGGAGGGAAGAATCCTGGTTAGGCTTTCCTTCTTGCTTAATTATGTAGAAAAAAAAATGCAGGGGGAAAAGGCAGGCAGAAATCTCTCTAAAAGGGATTTCAGATGAGGAGTTCAAATGTCTGCATTTTGAACTGTTACTTTTTGCTATATATTTAACATTGGGACATTTTCAGGTTCATGTTCTCCATGTTTCCTTCGCATTTTTCTACAAAAAAGCCAAAACTCTCTCCAAATGAACTAAGAGCATTTTTTAAGCTATCGTATTTGGCTTGCATCAGGGAGACAAAAATCTATTTAAGTGCTTCATGTTCTTAATAATGGGTTGTAACATTCCCAAAAACCAGTTAGAGGTGAACGAATGGCTAACTCATATTGTGAGCTGGAGTTACTAGAGTGCAGACTTTAGTAGCTGGTCAGAAAAACTCTAAATTGAGTTTTGCGAACTCAGAGATTTCCTTGATAGCTGAGAAGTAATTTAAACATTATTAAATATATAAATGCAAAGTTTAAAAAAATCTAATCATGGCTATTTTAATTCATCTTTAAGATACCTTGATGAGAAGCAGTTGCCTAAAAAGATAAAGATACTCCAGATACTCTACCCATTACACAAAAACTAATATGTATTTCTCATGTTTATAACTATATTACTTATATTTAGGCTTGAATATCTGCTTTTAAGCAATCCTGTAAAATCATAATTGTTTATAATTACCTACCTAATACTGACAAAACTTGTTATCAAGGTGTGCTTTCTGTTTTGTGTAGCTTTATTAGTAGTCATGAAAAAAGAAAAAACCCATCTGCAGGCAGGATGCTCAGCTGCTGCTAAGTTGTAAAGCAATATTAGCTTGGGTAGAGTTCTGATAATTTATAATTAGTATTGATTTCATATTCCCTTCAGTGGAGTTAACTGAATTGGACTGTAAATCAGAAATACTTAGAAAACTAGAATGTAGGTGAGAAAAAAAATGTGCAGAGGTAAATTAGTATTTATGCCATTGTACATTAACGAAGATATAAACAGTCAAATAAAAGCCTGCCATTCAATGGGTTGGGACTACTATTTATATTTAAGACTGATTTGCAAATTTAAAGAGAGGATTAGGAAATTTAGAATGTCCTCACATTACTGTTGTTGAGAGCTGCACAGACTCCTGAATCTTTTTCACTGCTTTAGCTCTGAGTGCAAAGTGATGAAGGCAGACGAAAGTAATCTTAACAGGAAACTCCCTGTGTAAGTGAAAAATCTGATATATAATTTAATGATATATGTATTTTATTATGACTAGTAAAAAAAATTAAACTCTTGGGAATAAGATCTTCTCATCCTTTAAGTAGAAAGAATGCTTTGAAAATTTCCTCTACTTCTGAAAATACTGTTCCTAGACCTGTCTCAGCTATAGCAGGAAATATTAGCTCTTAATAAAAGGGTGCCTCCTAGATAATGTTCTAAATTTTTACTTATATTTAAAATTGTTTCTTTAAATTTTAAATTATATAAAACTTCTCAATCATTTTAAAAAGTATGAATGCAAAATATAATTATAAAATAAATCAGCATGTATCTACTTTTCGTCACTCTCATGAAGACTGAAAGCTTAAAAGAATACCCATAGTCAGTTCCCACTTCATCTTTATGAAAAATTACCAGGAAGAAATTTAGATATGAGCAGAATAAAGTATTTCTAATGTCAGCATCAACAACCATAACTGACAAATGACTAATTTACATTGTTCAAAAAGAGTGTGTGCTTCTAAACTATGTTATTTTAGCTTTTATTTTAATTCCCCACCTTTCATTTAATAAGATGCATGGAAATGCAAGTGTACCTAGGAGGGGAGAAACTGAAGTTTTGTTGCATTGCCTTTCTGGTTTGACTAAAGGATCAGAAAACCACAAATACGTAATTAACATATTTGGGTAAAAGAGCACAGGAACAAGTAGAGCAGTAAAGATATGCTGCAGGTAGCTCTGTGATTGATCAAACAGTGACTATAAAATTATCACTGGTTAATAAAATCAGCAGATATTACTGTGGATCAGGGTTATAAGAAAATGTGACTATTGACCTTATATGCCCTCCTCTTGTTACAGATATATTCACCAAACCCAGCTGTTAATCTCCCTTTGTTAGTATTGCTTCCTGCAATTTTAGGCTCTTTTTTTTCCCCTATTTAATTAATTAATTGCAAATTGTTACCTGTGTGGCTTTAAGTAGGAAATACATGATTGTATCACACTGTGTTAATTTTTATGGGATCCTCTGCATCACCTTTTGATTAAGAACTCAATCCAACTCCCACTGAAGTTAATGCAAAGAATGATATGGAAGCCAAGAACAATCTGTTATTACTGCAAAAGACTGCAAGATTAGCACTTCTGTAAGCAAATGACAACTGAAGTAATGGCAACAAAGTTGGCCAATAATTGTTAGGAAAAAACAGAAACCACGTATTTCTTAATATTGAGGACATGAAATCTGGTAAATTGTTCCACTGCTCTTACTATGATATTTTTCCTTCTTCTAGTAAAAAATTAAACTGTTCAGAGCCAGGAGAATAGATTGTTTGCTTTACATTAGCCAATGCAGAATGAGGTCATTCAATGGAAAAGTATTTTAAGAGTCCAAAGGAGCTGAATACAGTATAAAAAAATCTGATATTAAAAAAAAATGAATTCTTAATCAGCATAGTGTGAACAAAAGTGATATCCAATAGTACATACACTACTTCACATTTCATTTTATAATACAGGGAAGAATTCAGAAAAATCAACTATAGGGCATGGAAATACTCATAAATAGTTGTAACACTGCTTTTTCCATGTCAAATGTCTAACACAGGTTTTATAGATTTGTTTAATAAAGAAAAATTAAGAAAGTTAATAATAAGTATTAAAGTTTCAAAACCCCAGAAACTGTAGAATGAGTTCAATTGACAGAACTGGTTCTCCTGGGAGAAGAAGCCATTGCCCTCAAAAGTGCCCTTTGGCCACTGAAAGGTAATTAGTGGCCAAAAAGAAGATGAACTAATACATATCACTCCAGGTTTACTACAGCAGGACAAAACATAATTTTGAAAGAGGAAAATCAAATTCCTCTCAGAGTCAGTATCATCATATTTTTATTATAGGACCCTCCACATGCTGCAGAGAACATTTATAACATTTTTGTTACATAAAAATGAATAATGTTTAAAGTACTGATGGACAAGTTGATGGAAGATTGACTCCAATGTTAAATCAGGTTTCTATGAATTTTTGTACAAAAAAAAAGCAAGAAAGACTTCTTTTCCCATCTGTGAATCTGTACTAAAAATAATGATTTTTTTTTTCTTTTTGATTGAAGAAAGTAGCCAGCCAATTGGCAATTTCAAGTCTAAATTAATCTTTTCCAATTTCATGATGTTATTCATGTAAGTTTTGTCAGAAGAGATACCATTTAAATATTATGTTTACTCTATATTTGCTTATCCTGTATCCTATCTAAATTGGGTCTCCCAAACTACTTTAAATGAAATATGTATTTTGAGAATACACATAGCCATAATGAATTTTGATATCACATCTGTTTTCCACTTTTCTGTTTTCCGTAGAGGAAGCTGGGCCTCTGACTAAAAGTGATACACTATAAACAAAAAATTGTAAGTTTTTCCATAAATAAAATCACTCCTGGAGATGAGACATATGTACTGCTGCACCTTTTACTAAACATTCTTGGATTAATTTTAGGGAGGAAGAGAGCAGAAATAAATGCCTTTCAGTTCTACGTGAAATGCTGCAATGCGATGGCATGCTAATCATATTCTGAAATGTTTCAAAGAATAGCTATGTTCATTCTGAAAAACAAGCAGGCAAAATCCTTGGCAGTGCATTCCACAACTTCCAGCGTTGAAGGCGCGGGACGTACCTGCTCTCGCGTTTTTCCGACTTGTATTCTATGGCTATCATTAAGAGCTTCAGCTTCGCAAACACCAGTCTGCACCAAGAGAAGAGGCTGAGAGTCAGTCCCTGTTCACAACCAACATCACATATGCGCAGGTGGCTGTTTCCAGCTAGGTCAGTGTCAATCCACAGATGTGCTGGCCTCATTACGAAAATGTTGGGGCAGAAAGGCCTAGAACCTGGGTGAAGGTTGGCCTCGCATTACTAAATATGAGAAGGCTCTGCACTAGTGGGAGATGGTTTGGTTAGTTTACCTTCAATCAACATCATCCACACCTGATCCAGCAATATCCAAGGGCACAGAAGGTTAGGAGTTACATTCACATGTTGAAAATATATTGGTTGGAAAATGTTCACACAATATACACACGTGGAGTTATAAACCAAACTTGCAAACTGATATTAACTTTTGTTTCCATCTAATTCTGCACCCTAGTGTTGACATCAAAAGTTTGAAATTCTAAAGCAATATCGAGTATCCCATCCCCACTGTCTCTGCACTCTCTTTGTTACCCAGACTGTATGGCAGCCTACTTACAAACAAATCACATTCCCAAACTTGCATTTATGACAAATAACCTGAGGAAGCAGAACGTTTCATTTAATTTCAGACTTTTAAAATGTCATTGACTGCATGAATTTTAAAAGGTACACTACAAAACCTGTTCTCAAAGTCTATGTCACGGGTAGCTGAATACACTAAGCCTATTCACTAGTTCAATTTCCCCTTCACAAACCAATGCAATGGACTTTTGCTGTCCTTGTCCTTTGGTTCTTCCGGAAATTGAGCAGTCAATTCTTACAGTAATGAAAACACCCATGCACCAAACTCATTAATAAGTAACACTGCATTTTAATGTTCAATGTGCTTTTAATAGAGCTGTTAGTGTGTTGGAAAAGTTGAGATAAATCTTTTTGTTTCACTTAACCTAGCAAACATAGTTTGCTAATGATTCAGATAACCAAATGCTTGAGGAGAGCTCCAAAGTTCAGACATTTTTCTAAATCTCAGTAAGCACCCTTTCTTTATTGATTATTTTATCTCCATTCTACCAGCACAGATAAATGAATGTCAGCATTATGTCAAATATGGTCTCAGTCACATCTTTCTACAAACTCATAGAAACTGGATGCATTTGAAAGTGGTTTGGTGTGGAGATTTACTTTTCATGACTGTAGCTAGTATTAATAGCACAAACTACCATTAATTCTGATATAATACACATTTCTGTAATATGTGATGAGATTTCCTGTTTCAAGAAATCCACACAAACTTTTGTAGCTATAGTAAAAAACTTTTCCCCTCGGTAAACTCAACACAGTTTAGCTGACACAGTAGAAGAATGGATTGCGAACCCCTTAATTTTACCAGAAAATTGAAGACTGGGCTCTGTTATAGCTACATCCCAGACAATTGCTAAATGGATAATATTTGTCTCACAGTTGTTTCCCCCTCATTCTTATGCCATGTTTATGCTCCTGTAAAAACTGTGAAAAGTGGGAGAAGCTAGAGGAGTAGAAGCACACTTATCCTTTTCATAAGAGATGGTATTTTACTTCTTCCTCTATTTCCTCCTCTAAGAATGGAGTCTTCAGAAGTTTTTCTTTGTTAACTAGTTTGACACCAAGCTCATCAAAGTAGGGTCTGTTTCTTTTTAAGGACTTGCACAGTCCCTAGCAAAAGCTGTCCAGAGCCCCTGTGGTGACCTTTCAGTACGGCTGGAATGAAGAGCAATGCCAACCGAAGAGGAAATAGGAGTGTGCCAAACTAACCTGATTATGGAGCTAAAGTATTTATCACACAAACCTTATGCACACAAATCTCTCATTCACAGACCCATTCTAGGATAAATATAAGCATTTTTCAGTCTCCAGAAATGAAGCTGTTGCATGGCTTATGCTATGGTTCTGTACTATGTGTTTCTTTCTTGTAACTGAATTGACATCTTCTCTGGCATATTTCACTGTTTGTGACTAAATAACTCAATTTAAAGAGATTGCTGATAAGTTTGTTCAATACTAAAAACATTTATGCTTCATTTACAATAACTTAATTACAAATCTCTCCTGAAACCAGACATTAGAATGTTTCAGATACTTCCATGCAGTGATTGTTTTATCATTGATTTTATTAGACACCATGTGATGCAGCAATGTTAGAATGTTAGCAGAATGAAAAGGTCTCCTGCAAAAAATATAGATTTCTCTTGAAAGAAAGTAAATACTTCTGTATGTTAAATATATTTCTACTTACTCACAAACTGCAGGGAAGGACAAACCCACAAAGGCACTAGACAGATACTCTGTATACATTTCATTTGCAACTCCTTCCAGGTAGTATTTCTGCCACGTATCCTCCTCTATCTAAAACCAAAAAAACAGATGCAGAGTTCTGAGTAAAAATCACAGCTTTCTTTAAAATTTACAAACAACTGCTTAAACATGAATCAGATTTTAACACATAAGTCAGTACACTGTTATGGCAATTAACATTGCTTATTTTTAAGGGATTTTCTAGAATGCTGAAAAACCCCCCAAAACAGAGTCCATCTAATCAGTAAATCAAGTATCCTATGCAAAAAGAGTACACTAAATTCTTGTCAAGCACATTGAGCATGGCATGAAATAAAGTTATAGAGAGCATGAGGAAAAAAGTTTCCTAATTATCTCTTTTTTAAAAATAGTGGAATCACAGAATGTTAAGGGTTAGAAGGGACCTTAAAGACCACCTAGTCCCAAAGACTCCTGCCATGGGAAGGACACTTCTCACTAGACCAGGTTGCTCAAAGTGTTATCCAACCTGGCCTTGAACACTGCCAGAACTGGGGTATCCACAACCTCCCTGGACAACCTGTTCCAGTGTTAAACCGCTCTCACAGTAAAGAATTTCTTCCTAATATCTAGCCTAAATTTCTCCTCCTTCAGTTTTTACCTACTACTCCTTGTCCTATCACTACAGTCCATAAAAAAGAATCCCTCTCTGGCTTCCCTGCAGCCCCCTTCAGATACTGGAAGGGTGCTATGAGGCCTCCACGCCACTTTCTCTTCTCCAGGCTGAACAGCCCCAACTTTCCCAGCCTGCCTTTGTAGGAGTGCCATCGCCAGCTGGGCAAGGGAGGGGATTGTCCTGCTCTGCTCTGGGGCGGCCTCACTCAGGTCCTGGGGGCAGTTTGGGGTGCCAAAATATAAGAAAGACATTAAACTGTTAGAGAGCATCCAGAGGAGGCGGTGAAGGGCTTGAGGGGAAGCCGTATGAGGAGCAGCTGAGGGCACTGGGTCTGTTCAGCCTGGAGGAGACTGAGAGGAGACCCCACTGCAGTTACAGCTTCCTGTGAGGGGACAGGAAAGGCAGACACTGATCTCTGCTCTGTGGTGACAGTGACAGGACCTGAGGGAATAACCTGAAGTTGATTTTTTTTTCCTCTTTTTTTT
>VYZT01049459.1:32137-86215 GCA_013400735.1 Pomatostomus ruficeps
TTTTTCCTTTGGGGTTTTCTGTGGGGCTTGTTATTTTTGTTTGTGTGTTTGGGTTTTGCCTTTTTTTTTTTGTTTGGGGTTTTGGGGATTTTTTTGCTTGTTTGGGCTATTTTTTTTGTTTTATTCTCTTCTCCTGTTGACAGGCTGCCAAGTAATCAGTTACTTTAGGTCTGGAGATGTAAATGACTGCAAGACTAAATTGCAGTATGGAGATGTTCCAAATCATATACAGCCTGACAAGTGGGCTGCAAACAATCAGGAGAAATTTCTTCCACAGAAATTGTTTCACCATTCAGAGACCATGTGGGATGGTAAAAGGGATTTGCATTGTGTTATTCTCCACCACACACAGAGAAGCCATATCACATTTTTTATAATCCTTTTATTTATGGGAAGCTTACAAATGTTGCTGATCAGCAACTCTATATACAGAAGAAAGATAAAGTGCAGGCTTGGTAAAAAAATAGGAGTAATGATAGCAAGGGCATGTTTGTAACTTTTGGTCTGGTTTGTGGCTTTTTCTTAGATTGACACCACCTGGGGTTGGAAAAAAATTTACAAATACATTACATGTCTCCCTTTCTACTTTCTTCCACTGCTTTCTTCTCTTTAGGCAGATGGTTTTGATTTGGAGGGAAGAACTCCAGATCAGACCTACAGTTAAATACTCACCCCTAGTCAAGGACCAAGAAAGGACTGGAAAAAACCAAGCATTCACAAAGCAGTGATCATGCTCCACAGATACCAGTTAGTGTTAAATTAAACTTCATTAAGTGATTGGAGTGTTTAAGACATGCTCTGTTAGGATAACCTGAAATGTTGATTATTGAATTTAAAAATGGCTGACATTTGGGATGCTAAAAAAATGTTATTATAAGACGATTATAACAGTCAACTAAAGGTGATCTTCTCAGTTTATCTCCACCTGAAGCATGACATTTTCCCTATGATTTCAAAGAGAGAGACGGTCCCCTGCCTGATATCTTTTGAAAGGCAGTACCTGCTGATCTGCTAGAAATGAAATTACTATTAAAGAACCATCAGTATTCAGTATTTTATTTCTGTTTTCTTGAGTCCTGGAGTTACCGTAAGTTTTAATAAAGTCCCACAGATAAACCTAAATGGATCCATCCATAACCCATGTCAGTAAGATTCTAATTTCCAAATCCTTAAAGTGAGGGAAAATACTTTAGGAGTCATTATGCTCTTGACTACTTTAAGCCTCTGTGATGATATATTGAAGTTTAGGTAAGTGTTGGACTGGATCCAGAATGTGCCATACTACCACAACAACTTGAATCTGTATCTTCCAGGTTCCTCTCTAATACTGTAAACACATGATTATCTCTCCCTAAGTCACCCTGCAATTCTGTCTCCTGGATAGTCATAAAACAGATTACCCATTAATTCAAAAGCCTATATGAAGAATAGCTGGAAAATTGCATAGTGAAGAAACGTAATTTTCATCTGTATCTTTTTTTAAGTCACAATACTCCTTGGCTCTCCTCTATCTTATCTATAGATTACAATATTGTTATCAGCAAATACATTTACATAATACAATCAATTCCTAGTGAGACATGGTGACAGAGAGATGAAAAAATGATGTAGCTCTTGCAAGCACAACCATTAGTATCGTCAGGAGAAAATGAAAACCCTTAATACACCCAGACCTACACCCAGCAGTGTAATTATTAGGAGCTCTGTAGCTCCAAATGATCTATCTTGCTCACAGCATTTGCTTTTCAGTGTAATGACATAAAGAGTTACGTGAAAGAGATTGAGTGTATCTGAACGTGATCATGCTATATAATCTCTTCTGCCAAGATCTAAGTATCACTATCAAGACAGAGAACAAATGCTAGAGTTGTAGTGTGACCTAGGATTTTTCATTGCATTTTGCAAGGGAAAGGACAGTGAAGTGTCGTTATAAATATTAAGGAAGTAACAGAATTAAAATTCCTTTCTAGCACAGTGAAAGGAGAGGTAAAGTCTGCTCCTTAGCATTGAATAAGATCAGCTCCTCACCACCACGGAAAGAGCACAAAACAGGACAAAGACTTTGAGGATGTTTAATGCTACAAATCTCTTCTCCACTGCATTCTCCACTGTATTTCTCTAACAACATAGACGAGAATGAAAAGAAAGTACCCACAGAATCACAGAATGTTTTGGATTGGAAGGGACCTTAAAGACTATATCATTCCAACTCCCCTGCTGTGGGCAGTGACATCTTCCACTAGACCAGGCTGCTCCGAGCCCCATCCAACTGGCCTTGGACACTCCCAGGTATGAGGCAACCTGCTCCAGTGCCTCACCATCCTCACAATGAACAGTTTCATCCTAATATCTAATGCAATCCTGCCTTCTGCCCATTTAGAGCCATAACCCCTTGTCCTAATTCAATATGCCTGTGAATATTCTTGACTGGTAGTTGAAAAGGAAGTGTATATTGGAAGCAATGTAGTTTAAATATTTCCTTCCATTCACCTATAATGCCCTTTCAGTCCATCCAAATTGCTTGAGTGAACATCAGGTTTTGTTACGACTTTACATACAGATATCTAAATCTGACAGAGAAGTAATTGGCTGAAAGCAGTTCTTATGGTCGTATCATAGAGTGAAACTTCTTAGATGTCTTATAATTGTATGTCCTTCATTATTATAAATTATCATCTATCTCTTTACTCAGTTCCATTGTTTGCTGAAATCAAAGCTAACAAATACCCTTAGTACCATGAAGATTTTACAATCTCAGTCAAGTATTTCCACAGCTTTCTGTATGCAGGGATGATTTTTAAAATTTGTATAAAAAAAGTATATTTTATAAAACATCAAATATGCTAATTAAGATTAGTTATAATTTCAAATGAGATTTATACACTTTTCCTCATTAATACTAATGTAGAATTTTGTAGTGGGTCAAGGTAGAGACAGTATTCTTGAAATATAATGACATCTAATTCTTCTTTAAATGCTGGTCTTGATGGATTTGGACTGAAAGGCATACAGGCTCTACTTCTAATAGTTTGAAATTTACAAAACAGGGCAAGATTTCTATCCAGTCAAGATGCGAAAGATAGATTGGTGTTGATCTGCTCAAATGATTGACTGAAAATGCAGTCCCAGGGTAGACTTTAGCCCAAGACAAATCTACTCTTATCACAAGGACTGATACTACGCGTAAACAGCAAAGAGTTTTAAACCAGGACAGGTTTTAATTTCTAGAATCAGTGATTAAAACCATTACATTCAGGAAGATCTTTACATGATCTTTGAAGAAAAATCTATTTGGTAATGGGCTACATTTAGTATTTGGTTTAGGTCCTGTGAGGAGGATCATGCAATCAGTTTCTTATGCAGCTTCCTGAAGAACCTCACAATAAATTGAGACACTACATTTCCTTCTTACACCCCTTTTAAAGCCCTCCTACATCTCAAGGAATTCACTGTTCATACTCCAGTTTCACACTTTACTACAGTCCAAGGCTGCCTAGGTGGTCAGAAATAAATAGCAAACAAGCTGATGTGTTCCATCAGTGTAGGTAAGCACCCAACTGATATAAATACGTGTGGCTTTATCATGACTCTCTTTCAGCCTGGACTAGAAAAGAATGTAAAGTGGGCACTGCATATATGTAGGTGTGAGCAAAAGCTGACAAAAGAGCCCACAAAACCTTCCTGCTCTCAAAATAGCTTAGCAGATAATAGACAGCTCTAGATAATTTTCAGATCTGGAATGACGTGTACTGGCTGTCTTACCTAGTGAGCAAAGACAAAACTAATTTGGGCTGTGGATCTGTGTTACACTCGAGTACCACATTCCACATTTTATTAATTTACACAATACTAACTTAGATTTGCTCATAGGATTGTATAAAGGGGCAAAATTTGATCACCTCTGCCTATTATTCTATTTATCTCCTTTTTGCAAAATTTTCATATGGACAGACTTATGGTATGCACTTGCTAATTCAAACAATACAGAAACTGCAGTACAGTAGAGTATTTCCATCTTTTTCTGAGACTGTGCAAGTTAATAAAAAGTTCAAATTCCTTTTTTAATAGAATGGTAACAGTCTATGCTATAAGAAGACAGGACTATTAAAATACAGTTTATAGGTGTAAAGTTTTGTGTGGTTTTTTCCCCTTAGCATATAGTTTGGTGCAATCTATCTGCTTTTTAGTGTTTACAGAACATTAATCTTTTTGAGCTGATTTCCTTTTTGTTCAGTTTGGTGCCAAAATAATATAAGAGATTCCATATTATATTACATTGCTAAAACCAAAAGGAAAATATTAGGAACAAATACAATATTTTGAGGTTTCTTGGTTTGTTTTACTTCTAACACTGAGCAGACTGTTTACACAAATAATTTTGCTGTAAAGGAACACATAATGAGTTAAACGTGTGCACTGTCACCACCAATCATGTTCATTTGTGTTTGACTGACCAAACATTTATGGCACATTAAATCACTTTCTAATCACGCTATGGAGGCGGAACAAACACACATTTCAAGCTTTCATGAAAAAATACAGGAGTTTCTGTACATTTTCCTGGCATTCTCCTGACTGGTGAGAGACTCCACTAATAATGTTTATCCAAGGAATTTATGAAGGTCTGACAGTACTTAAAGTCAATGTTCTTAATGCAAAGGGGTGAAGTTCTTGTAGGGAATGCACATATTTCTCTTCAGTAGAGTCCTCTTTGGCAATTCTAATCAATGTAGCTGCTCTCCTACAATGCATTGCTGATTCACAGCCACCATTCAGTAAGTTTTCTTTTGTAAGTTTTCAGAATGATATAGACAGAAGAGAGAACATCGTTCCAGCTAAATAAACAAACCTATTGTTATCACCAATAGGGTTGGATTCACATGAAGAAATGTGTCTCAATTCTTGTACATTTATTTGGCTTCAGATTTTAAATTAGTCAGAGATCTTAGGAAGTGAAGATGTGCATTTTACTTGCCTAGAAGATTAACTCTTAGTTATGCGGTAAACATATTTTTAACCAGTACTAACAGAGTATTGCAATCTTAACACGCTATCTTATGGCTTTTTTTCCTCCCAGTGCCATGTGAAGATGACATCTGAAGTCACACAAGTTAAAGGAATGTCTGCACACTACTCTGTTTATAACTGTATGTAATCAGACACAACAGCAAAACTGACAATGACAGCGTCCTCCTAATCAAATTCATTCCTATTTTCATGCTTATTCTGTGTATAGAGAAATACTCAGATGTAATTTGGGTAATGCCTTGCAAAGCTGAGCCTTCAGCTTAAAACTGTTCATCAATGTCATCCAATCTGTAACTGTACTGGAAATGTTACAAGAATATGTTATAAAATAAGAAAACATAGATGGCTAAGATAAGGGCAGAAGTGGTTAGATATATCTTCTGGAATCATGGTACCCGGACATCAGGTTTTGACTGCTTAAAATGTTTTTAGCTAAATATCCAGGCCATAAATGTGTGTGTTTCTAGTACAGTTCCCCTACAGTCAGACATTGGTACACTTTATTATTTTGTGAACTTCTCCATTTTCTCTCTATTTAAAATCAGTATTAAAATAACTTGAATTAAGACTGAAGCTTCTGAGGATACCCATCTATTTGAATCTCCTTTGGAGAAAACGGACCCCTTCTGGTTTTGGAAAGGCAGAAGGTGAGCAAAATTTTCACATGTACTCTGATGTCAAGACCAAGTTCATAGAACAGGTTACCTCAGGAATCTGCATACATTAGTGTGACTGTTGCAAATGTTTGAGACTCCCGAGAGTCTTGGGTTACCACACCAGGCAATAGAGACACCAAACTGACTGGCAAGGAGAATGATGTTCACAAGAGATGTAATTTTCTTCTGGGAGAAAGGATTAATATCCAACTGGCCACATGCTGATGAGTCACGGACAGATTCCAGGTTTGCTGAAGTAAAACAATTTCCTTTTTTTTGTTTCTTTCAGTTGGGCTTTTTTCCAGAACATAAATAAAGATGAAGATATTGTAACTGCAGGCAGCAAAGTGCAGAGCCCAGACTTGTTTCCGTATTGAAAACTGGCATTTTTTGATTAAACGTAATAACATAAAATAGTTTTGACACATGGGATCCTGTAGTCTTCTAAGGATACCTTCATAATAATGTCAGGACTTCATAAGACACAAATAAAGAATCGATGTCCTGCACCAGCATACGTACCTCTAAGAGAACAGTCCTGGCTTTGCCATCTGAGGACATTAGGGTATTTTGCTTTTATTTCTTGCTTACTTGCATAATCGACTTGAAGTGGACCATGGCCTACCCTTTACTCCAGTGTTCCCATCCCATTAATAATACCCATGAGACTGGAAACTGCCCACCCTTTATGTCTGGAATCAGTGTCCCAGAAAGGCACCAGGAAGGATGGACTGATTGCTGCACCAAGGCCTTGATCCAGTGAACCAGTACAGCTGCCACAGAAGTCTAGGAATAACTGGGTTAAAATTTTGCAATCTAAGTCCAAAAAGCCCTTAGACTGAAGAGAAACAAATACATTAACGATGTTGTGGGAAGTTTGGGCTTCGGTTCTAACACATGTTCCTTATTTACTCACAGTCAGAGGTCCACTAGTTACTTGATGTAAAAGATCAAAATGACCAGTCCCTTTCTCTGGGCACTTTGTTGCTATATGGGACTTATATAAATCATACTTTTGTTTTAGCAGCAGATAGATAAACATGTGGTTTGTCTAAAATCAAACAAAAACACAAAATACCAGGATATCTCCCTGGAAATGGATGATGCTTTGGAAAATAGCTTAAAGGCTAGACACTTGCTGAATAAAATAAAAATAAAAACATAACTTGACAGAACCTGGCTTACGACCCAATTTTCAGCAAAAGACTTTTGTATGGAAGTGTGTGCTGTTTTTTTTAGTCTTACAAAATCTGTTAATGTCTTTCTATCTGTTCCACATTTGAGTCATGTTCTCTACTCCAGCCTCTGACAACCTGAATTGCAGACTAATAGGTTCTAATGGGACGAGGCATTACCTTTATGAATGACCTCATGGAGAAGAGGTTGGCTAACATTGTTGAAAGGCCCGGTGCCAGGCAGCTCTGGGCTATGAAACCCAGCTTCAGCTCAGCCAGACAGATTGCATCATCCCCTTCCTTCCAGTTCCAGCTCGGGATGTTTAGGAGATGGGCCTGGAAAACAAACAAACAAAATATCCCACAGGTGAAGAACCAGAAATACTTCCACAAATGCAGTGTAGTATTGAAGAAGATAGCAGTGAATGATTTTCTCTGTTAATGCCATGACTTTTTCTGAGTGGGCAGAAGCACTTCAAGTGTTTCAGAGCTTAATTCTATGCTAAGGAATGTTCCAGTCTTACCTACTAGAGATAAAATCTTACATTTCTCAAGACATGCTGGCTGTGACACTCTGTCAGGCCCATCCTCACACTGGAACAAACAGAATATTGTGAAGCTGTCCTTCCCTTCTGTATGTTCCTTTTACAGCACTTTGAGCCACTGTCTGACTGATAAGGGACACACATAATATACAGGAAGCTAATATAATTTAGATTACAACTCAGGTAAAGCTGCAACCTTTAAAGGATATTATAATTTGAAAAGTTATACGGAATCTTCTGTCTTTTCTATTTCATTTCTAGCACCCTGAAGAACAGTACTTGACAGTGAAAATCCAAACTTTTTTCTAAGAATGCAATTTATAAGGACAGAGTGAAGAAAATAACGGATCAAGATGCACCTGCAGTAGTGAAACTGATCACTTAGATAAGTATAAATTTTGTTCAGTTATCGGCACAACTCTGTTGGATTTTCTCCAACATGTAGCTTCTACATTTGCATAGATACAAGGAAGCACAGAGCCTTTCATCCTTGTTTCCCTCCCTAAGTTAATATTACAGATCAGCATTTTGATAAAAGCTATTCTTGAACACACAACCATTGAAATAGGAAGCAAACTGCAGTATTTAAAAAATCTTCCACTCTGTACCTGTTTAAAGCAGAGACACCCCTTGCTTTTATTCTATAGAAATACAGGCTTCTTCCATAACATATGGGAAGAGGACAAAGCAAGCAACAGTCCTTGCTCTTGTTTTAGCAGCAGGTTACAGGTGTAAGGAGTTGTTATCAAACCTTCTTAGAACCAGATTTATTGTGTATTTCACTGAATGAAGGCTTACCCAGTCAAGCTTTTTCTCTAACACTGGGCAGTGGTTGATTCTTTCAGAAATAATAAAAGAAGCAGGTCAGATATGAGAACTGTGTTATCTGATATACTCTTCCTAACCCTATTAGTCAGCAGTTTATGGACTTCCTTATCTCAGAATTGAATAAACTGATTTCATTGTCTTTAAAGGTCACAAATTTACCATTAAAAATTTTCAAATTCTTTTCCAAAGTGTATTTGTAATTTCGAACTTCACATTACTTTTAGCACCAAATTCCACAACTGAGCTATGTTTTATATTAAAAAAACATGTAACTTTATTTATTTTGTACCTGCTCCTTGGTAATTTCAGGTCTACATCATCGTGCCAGAATCAAAAAATCACAATAACCTCCAATAAGGCAATAAGAGCAAAACTTATAGAAGCTAAGAGATGAAAGGTCATCTGGAATCAATAGCAACTATGAACACTGCAGCTTTGAGAATTAGATCCTAGGCAACTAATAAATGTCGAGATTTTGATAAAGTCCCCTGCATACATAAATAAAACTAATTACTTTGTAACTGGATTACATGACAAAGTTTATAAAGACGTTTTAGTTTGGAAAGAAAAATGCTTGCTGTTAATGGAACTAGAAAAATTATGTATGAGTGAATGCAAGGTAGCAAAAACCTCTGAGAAGAAACACCGGCCATCACATTACCTTATTGTGGTACTGCAACATCTGAGTGATGATCCTTATCTTTGGATGGTAATTCTTTATTGAAATAACTCTAAAAAGAAAAGGAAAAACAATTAAAATAACTTCTAACTGACAGAGTATTTGGATAATGCAACTAAATACCTCTATTTTAGTGTGTTGCCAAGTCCCACAATTAAAACTGTACCCCCTTACTCATCTGTCTGTAAAGCAAACCGAGTGATGTCAGACCTTTGAAATATTTACACATAGTTAAACTGAGTTAAGGATCAGTGGCCAGTACTAGAGAGCAATAAACCTCTGCAATTACGCAGCTGAATGGTTTCCTTTTATGGAGTTTGCAGAAAAGAGACCTGTTTTAGCAGCTCTGTTCAGATACTCATTCTGTTAGAAAAATAATATATTTGGAATTACTACATCATCCTCAGTGATTACCTTTGTGTCTTTGAATCAACATAATTGACCAAGTTTCCCAATGATAAATGTCTGAAAAAATTACTTTCTTTTTGCCCCATCACATAGTATTTATTTATAACTGCTAGATGTTCATCATCTCTAAATACCTTGAACATAATGATTTTTTGTTATACATACAAATTCATCTTCATTTTTATGGACTAATTCAAAGATCAATATAAAACTGATATCTGAATGTTGAATTTATAAAATATGGGGCTACTTTCATATTCTACACATTTTCTGAATTCTAAATTACTTAATGAATCTAACATATACTCCACTGTGTACAGATTTTAAGTGGCTGGAAAAAAAAATGTCTGAGAAATGAATGAATTGATAATGTGCTACAAAAAAGCACTGAGCAAAATCAGAGAGATGAACAGTTCAAAAAAAAGTTTTGTATTTAAAAACTAAAGGTAAAAAAGAAGATAAAACAAAGAAAAAAATATCTGACTTATTAAAGAATCATCAGTCTCATAGGACTGAAAGCCATAAGTGTTCACACTGGGGTTTTGTAGAAAGTATCTTGCAAGCTACTGGTCTGGCTTGTGCTTTGAAGCATATCAAAGCTAGAACAGGAAACATAAAAAAGTTTGCATTGTTTTAACAAGTCTTCCTTCTAATCTTCCACTTTGTGCTGAATTTTGTAATTAAAAATTCAGGTTCTTTTAAATTATAGTGTGAGAAAACACAAGAGAATTCCACTCTCATATTAAATTTTTTTCATTTTATTACATTAAATATATTAAATCTATTAGAGAATGCACCAATCTGCAGCTGGAATATTTTTAATGTATTTATGCAATCAACGTCAAAATAAAGTTTCTTGCATTGCAACTCAAACCATATTTGTAAAATGAAACCAGGTATATTTTAGCCTTGTGTCTTTCTCAGATAGCTACATCTCTTGCACACAGTGGTAGTTTTCCAGAAACGCAATTTTAGTAGCACTTTTTTATTTCTGCCCTTTGTTCAATACACAGCATGCAAACATCTGACAAGCCAGTAAAATTTGTTTATAACACTGGCTAATCCAATACTAGAGAACTTTTAATCAACCACTGGCTGAGATGTTAATTCTAAAAAGGAGACTGGTCTCATTGAAACGAGGATTGTATGAACAAAACAAAAAATGGAATGGCTTAGGTTTGTTGTAACTCTAGCTGCCACCTACTGACTGACTGGTTCATCCCCTTCCTTCAGCGACTGTAAGGAGGAAAGCAGGGGGAGATCTGGTGGTCCCTAATGTGGTAAACTGTCAATCAAAACAAGCAATGATCGGTCTTCAGCATTAAAAAAGCAGGATGGAGACAGGAGACAACTCCCTTGGATACTTTGCTCTCTCTGAGCAGGGCATTATTTGTAGGAGCAGATCCACCAAGGAGCAGCGGGGTGGGAAGGGCTGAAGGCTGCTTCTGCCCCACCTCTGACAGCAGCCCACGCAGTGCACACGCTCAGGTCATCATCTCTTGTTGCAACCACCTAACTGTGTTCAGCTGGGAACACTCAAACCCCAGGTCCTGCAAAATGACTAAGAGTACCCAAGCCTGTGCTCCAAGGGTCTCTGCTAACATACTCTAAAGCAGATAGATTAAACAGCTGGGGTCGGAATTTAGGGTATTCTCCCCTCTGGACTTTTGTGAGGACCTTTTCATTTGTACTCTAAAAAAAATATCCTACAATGTTCTTTAAGTGCAACAGATCAGATATAGAATCAGCTAATCAGAGTTAAGAACCAAAAAGCCATTAAAAACTGCAGCATTATTACCTCATAATATTGGAGGCATCTTCAGCATCTGGGTCAGCGCAGTATTTATTGGCAAGGATTAGGCACGCATCTGCTGACTCTATCTGAGACACCAAAGAAAAAGGAAACATATATAGCACCACCTTTTTCCAGCTCTTCTTTCCTCATAAAGTATCAGGGAATCCAGCACTGGCTGCACGAGTGTGAGTGCCAGTTCTCAACACTGCTAATCAAGAACATTTCTAGGCTAATGTGAGTTCATGCCAGTGATTACAACCACTCTCATGTACCCAGAGAGTTCCTTGAGACTTGCTTGTGAGGATCAGAGCAGGTCAGTAGTTCAATTGACAACTCTTACTTTGTATCAGCTGAGCCACAAAGGTGATGTTAATCCTTTGTAACCAGATACTGGAATTTAGACTTCTAAATCCATGTGAAGTTCCTGTTACATCAGTACAGGGCTCCCACAAGTCCTGCCGCTTAGTTTGCAAATTTAAACACCTTCCTATTCAAGACAGGAAGAGGTGGCTGAACTGATTTAGAATCCGAGCACCAAATTTAGAAAGCAAGAGGAGGACAACTGATCTATCCACAGGACCTCCAGATTCACACAAACCTGAGCTTTACCAAACTCAAAGCAGATGACAAAAGTTATTTCGTGTATACAACCAAATATCAACACAAAGAAGGGTGGAATACAGAACACAAAATAAGAACACACGGTTTTATGGTCATAATTAGAACATGTTCTGACGAACTGAAACAGTGTGGGTTGGGTGACAAAAGCTTAAGCAATTTCTGCAGTCAAAATGGACAAAACACATGATTAGTATTCCAGAAAGTGTTAATAACACTGTACTAAAATATTCTTGGCTTAAGTAGACAGTTTACATTCCATTAGGGAGAAAAAGAAAAAGAAACAAAAAAGTTAATGATATATAGGACAACTTGATTTTTCTCTAATTTTTTTAAGCTTCATGCTATAAGAGAACAAAATAATTTACCATTTAGAAATTCCACATAATAAAACTATCTAATTTTATCTACCAAAAAATCTTCAATTGCATTTTCCTTTCAGGATTCTAGACAACAGAAAAAGGGTTTTGTAAGGTGAAAAAATATGTTTTAATTGTTCTGGTAAGTTAAAACAACAGCATTTTAAGCAATTACTGTAAGACAATATCGTGCTATATCAAACATTAATGTAAAACAGACTCTTGAATAAAACGTCAAAGAAAATTTCATAAAGAGTTCAATGGAATGGCAGACAATGTATCACGTCACTGTTGCAGTAGCTTTGAATATCTAAAGATATGGGAAAAAAAGGTCTACAAGGATAGATATAATTTATTACTTAATATAATAGAGATGGAAAAATATTCTTTTGGGGTTACACAAAGAAAGGCTTTAGTGGATTCTTTGCAAATAGCGCAAGAAGTTCTTATAAAAAGTCAATTAGCCAGAGAACAGAACAACAGAGCTGTTACCTTCACTCTCGCCAGGTCATGGGGATTAAGGACTGAACCCTGATAAAATTCCACCTGAGTGAAGTGTCGTTTAAAAAGAGCTTCCAGCTCAAGGTTAGGGGAGATACTGCATTGGAAAGAGAAAGAAAACACAGGAGCACATGAGAAGTCAGTTTCCATAATTGCTCCCTTTCCTGCATTTACAAACCCACCCATTTTTTTATTTTAGATATTCAGACTTCTGCTGATTCTTGTTCTGTGGTATGGAAACAGCGTGCCTTAGTTAAAGGAGAAGCACTCCACTGCTTTCACTGCCTCACTTCTGTCTGCAGTGCTTCTGGCCCACCTGGCTGTGCTACTCTCCCTGTTCATGGTGTGCACATTTCCGAGGGACGCAGTGAGTCCAGAAGTATGAGTGCAAACATTGGAAAACATCCTCTCCCAGCATTCTACTCAGAAATTACATAGTACCACAACCATTCCCACAACGGCTGACTGTGCTGAATAAAAGAGCTCAGTGGAAGATTGCTAAAACCCAGAAAAAGAAACCAGACAGGGACCCTGTGGCCTGTATGAGCTACAATTGAAACAAACAAAATGATGCCGTGACTTTCTGACTCATTTCATTTTGCCAGAAACAAAAGAAAAATTAAATGGATTACAGACAATTACATAACCTGGCACCAACCTTGTAAACTTCTTTTCTGGTGCTACTCATTAAAATAGAAAGAATTTAATAGCTACAGGCACAAACACGTATCAAGGTGCTAAGCTCCTTTCATGTGAATATGCAGTTTCCCGATTCCTATCACCACACATTCCCACTGTGGAAATCTTGATCTCCAATTTCCTCTCACAGTCACTTGTTATTACATAGAGAGGGAATGCAAAAAAATGATGTAGTTACTCAAGGATATCATCTCTCATTCAAATCGAAAGGACTAGATGAAAAAATTGTGCAAGTGTTTCTGATTCTTAGTTTTCAGCTTCCACTGTTAAATCATCACAAATAATTCCTTAACTTTTTTATCATTTTGACAAAAAATGTAGAATGCAATGCTGAATGCAAAAGTAATACTCATTTATAACTTGCAACTCTTCTAAACAGATGCCATAACAGAGCAAGAAAGATACTGTCTCCTAATATATGTTTTTTTCTAGTACTTCCTCCCCTAGGCATGGCTATCTGAGCTTGTGTTACACATTATGTGGAGCCTGCAAGAAACACCAACCACCTCAAGACACCTTCCCAAATTCCACACAGGAAAAAGCAAGATACTATGTGTGTGTAGGTATGTATATATAACGTAATAAAGAGCAGTACTGACTATCACCATGACAAGAATTTCATTTCTATTGGCAATATATTTGCAAAATATCTCACTTGTATTAAAACTAAATCTGTACCTACATTTTTCATTTTATAAATGCTTTGCAATTTGAAATACACATTTTTCCTAGAAAAATTCAGGGTGAAAAGGTATTTTCAGATACCATAAGTTTGTACACTGACAGTGTTTTTCATTAGTTTTACTGATTTTACTAATTTTGGTAGTTTCCCTAGGAATGTTTACCACTAGAAAAAAATCTCTGATGTATTTATTTGCATTTCAATATTTTTTATTTCATAACCCAATCCCCACTTCAACTATGCATTTAGCTATCTACCTCACAGACAACACAACTGGGTCTGAAGTCTCTATGCTTGAAACATATATACCTAGTAAGGAGTTATGAAAAATGCAGGACAAAACACCTTTTTTCAAGACATATTGTTAATAAACTTAATTGCAAATATTAATTTCATAGTTATCTGGAGGTCCTCCCAGAAGTTGCAGCTTAATTTAATGTTTTTTAGTAACAGATGATAAAACTAATCTTGAAAGATTACTCACTTATGCAGAAAGACGATTTCTACGTTGACATCATCCCTATCCTTGTGCAGGAAGTCCTTCAGGAAGTTGGACACGCTTTCAAGTGTTATGTGACCACAGACAACTATGTGCCTGGTACAGAAAAATCAGAGTTAATCTTGCAAAGAAGGTAAAACAAGCAAGCAATAAAGTAGAGATAGAAATGATAATTTATTGAGAAAAAAGAGCATTAGTCTCTTCTTGATGTTTCTCTAGATCCTATTTCATGAAGTCAGAGGAGGAAAATATAAATTCCAAAAGGTTTTTTGCAGCTGCAAATACATATATGTATATATACTCTCACCTGTAAAGCCATTTGCCCATGTTGTATTACACATTTAACGATAAGTAGCATCAGTTATATATATGTTTATACAGTCTCTTAACCAGTCCCTTTCAAAATCATATTTCTTTATTTTACACATCTTGCTCAATATCTTTAATTCCTCTAATGAGATTCACTGTTTAAATTGTTGGGTTATGACAGCAGTCTCCCTAAAATGATTCAGTATTTTTCTCTAGTTGGAGGAGACTTTTAGGCCAATGAAGGTAGTACAAAGCTTGCCAATTACAGACCACAAGCAGCAAGGAAAGAAATTTTTTTCTTATCATAAATCCTAGAAGGAGAGTACTTTACAACAAAAAGTCATTTTTTACTATTATCACTTTTCTGGCAGAGCACAGCATATTAAACATTTATTTTGAAATATGAGAACTCCTCTTGCATGAGTACTTAAAGATATCACCAGGACTCAAACACAATTTTAGAAATAGCAACAGTCTAAAATTTCAATTGTTTCATTTTATTTAACAGGCAAGAAAGAGATGTTTATATGAGACTCTGGCCATGCTGGTTTGTTAATAACATAGGACTCAATACTATGAATGTTTATTGTTAAACGTACTAATCATAGTTTCTGCTTTGCTTTTTTAAAAAAAAAAAAAAATACCAGAAGTTTTAGGCACAGTAAACGTACAGAGCACAGAGTCCTTGAACTGCAAACACCTAAAACCACAAAATCACGAGTTAAAGCTTTCCTGAGATGGTAAACAGAGTATCAGAAAACAAGATATAGAATACATCAGATCAGCCTTTTTCCTTGGGCAAGGAGTCCTTAAGAGGTTTCCCCGGGAGCTTTGCAGCCTGGCAGAGTTTGCAGCACGCTGGGCACTGGGGAGGCCATGCCTGCACTGCCCCAGCAGGAGGAGCCTTCCCCTGGTTCCCTGATGACCAGCGGCCTGAGCTGCCAGAGGAGTCCGGGTATGTCCTATTGCATCGGGATATACAAAATAGCAACGTAGATGGGAAACCCCAGGAAGCTTTGACATAGATTCTGAATGGACTGATACAATACACTACTCTAACATATTGGGAACTTCTTTCTGTCTAGTGGTATTCAACTCTTTTCCTGAGTATAAACTCATCTAGCATAAAAAAAACCCACAAAGTCCCAGTGAAATGATAAACCACAGTTAAAAGCAATAATTTGTATTCCTAATACTGTCTGCACACATTTTCCAAGATGACTGATTTTGAACTATTGGTATTATTTTCTTCAAATGTCTCCATCTATTACTAATTGAGATAATGGACTTTCCATCTGAATAGTTTACGCATTGCTTTTGATAGCAAAAATAATTCTTGATTGTAGGGAAGTCCTTTGTACAAATCCAGTGCTGTTAGCTTTAGCTGGGTCTCTTCCTGAATGCTCGTGACACACTGCAATCTTGTGCAGAAAATTTATTACCTCCTTGGTTGATTTCACTTAATATGGATTCTGTTCTGTCATTAATTAGAGTCTACATTTTAAAAGTATGGCTGTGCAACCCAAAACATTGTATTGCAGAAGAAATCATCAGAGTATCAAAAGACTACAAGATAATTCAGGCTATAAGATACCTCTAGAGGTTATTTGCCTCAAAAAGCTCCTGCTACAAGCAGCTGCATTTGGTACAATTCTGTTATGACTCTCACTGAGTAGGGACTCACAGCGATCTGCTCCAGTGAAAATAAAACATTTGGCTGCCAAATACTCTTGCATTTGAGCATCAGGGCTAATTATTTTTGAAGTGTTAAAAGGCATCTGCACTGTGATTTCATTTTATACTCTGACTTGGAGCTGTAATCTCTTCTTTGCTACTCTTATATAGTGCAAGGCAGTGTCCTGAACAGTAACTGCAATAAAACCTCCTGCCTCTCAAAGAATATTTTCTGATAAGATACTTGTACTCAATTTTGCTTGAAAACACCCACCAAAACAACTTTCCTTTAACATAAATTATATTTTTGCTTAGAAGTAAAGGAAACTGAAAACAGATTTCCTACTTGCCCATAGAGAGTTATTAAGTACATTAAATAATGTAAACTTGAATCCATCTGTCCTGTATATGATTTAAAGATTTATAACTTCCTCTGTTTATTTCAGTAACCCTTCTCTTCGCATTTTTTTTAACATGCATTTTTTTCCATGCACTGGTGTTTTAAGTAAAGTCAACATAGTGGATATCTTTTGTTTTCTGCAAAGGAGTTGGTTAGCAGAAAGGTATTGAATTAAATTTATTGGGTCAACAGAAACATCCAACGTCTGCATTAAGCTTTTCTTTATGAAAAGCCTCAAAACTAGTATATTATTATTATGATTTCTATTATTTTTTCTTTAAAAACAAAATCTAGAAAGTCCCTTGCCATACTCAAAAACACTATTTAAGAATTTAGACATTTTTATTGCTGATAGGTATTTAGAGGACTGAGGGGTTTTTTTAATTAATAGTTGGCACTAATATCACATATCAGATGTTAAAGGGTTTCATATACCAGTGGGAATCCATATTACATGATTGCGATGCTACAAAAGAAATCTTTTACAAAGAATCAAAAGCTTATCAGGACCCAAATTCTATCAACAAAGATGGACTAATCCATCCTCTCTAAGATGTATTTAGCATCCTCAAAAGGAATTTGAGAAATATGAAAAAATACAAAAATATTTCAAATATGAAGAATTGGCACAGATTTATGCAGCTGATTTCCACTGTGATTCTACATAATTGAAATTCTCTACAGTACCTAATTTTTTTCCACCCTAGTATTGACATAATGATGCATTTACTAAAAATACTCCAGCTTCTTGTAAAGTAAGCAAAAACGTTGATAAAAAATCCAAAGCTACTACAGAGACAAATTGTTTCAGTAAGGAAAACAATGAAATGAGCACAAGTTAAAACATCTAGATTTCTGACATGAAATAATTGAGAACATAATCCATGTAAATAACACTGTAAATGAAAATATATCTATTGTGAATGGGATTCATTAAAAAAGAACTTTGCATGGTTCTTCCTTCAGAGGACAAAATACAAAAGGCAAATCTTTTGCCTGTTTATTTTGAAAGAAATATCCATTTTATTGGAACAAGTATATAGAACCTGAAAAATCTCACTCCAACTAGTCTGTCCTAATAAATAAAAAATAATAAATACAAAATTCTGTTCAGTATTTAGTCGAATATTTGGTGTTCATTTGTCAAGTAACTAAAGGAAGTGTGGTGCATATAGATCTAGATGCCTTTATAAAATTATGATATTTATATCAAATACATATGCTTAGATCTTTTCATGGTATTTCTGCTTAGCATTCTGATCATTCCTTCATCTACTGACCATCTAAACTCTTTATATACCAGTAGCAGGCTGCTGTGGTTGAAGTAGACAGCAGCTTGTAAAGTCTGACAGGCTTTGCTCAAAGAAAGGATGGATGTCAGTCATGTTTTCTTATTTAAAAAGTCAATAAATGTCAACAGAGACAGTCTATATGGTCTGCTTGTTTATCTATTAGTAGTATGCATTCTTAAACATCCCAGCTTGCAATACATTTTTAGATGCTTGTGCTTTTCATGATTTACCAAACATTACTCAGGATTCTGATAATTCAGTTCAAACTTTCATGTGTGTGCTTACGTGCCTTTCTCTTATTTCAATATAACCTCCCCTCTCGGATTAATACTGTTAGAGTAGCAAGTGCTGTGCAGCCACAATTTGAAGTGTTTCCCTTTCTTTTCCACAGAAGATCTGACCCCCAGGATGATGCTCCTCTAAGGATCTCTTATGTAGCCAATCTGTAGAGTCATCCAGAATAATGTTATAAAACTATAACCATTAAAAAAACATGACAAAAGCAAAGGCTGAGAACAACACATTTAAAATGGACCCTTCTGGACCAAAAAAAGACACACTAGGCTGGTTTTTAAAAAATAACTCCAGCAAGCAGGAAATTAAAAAGTGATACTTCTGAAACTTTTTGCATTAGTCATTCATACCTGTGAGGAGAGAGAATAAAATACTCAGAAATCAAGGCATGATAGTTGTGAAAAAAAAAAAAATTAAACTGTAAGCTAATTTCTCAATCTGATTCTCCCATCAGGCTCTATAAATCTTCTAGTAAAAAGTAGCCAAGCAGAAAATATTAAAGGATATAGCAAATTGGCTGTCAAGCAACTTTAACATTTTTTCTCCTACAACTGCTTGTTCAAAAGTAGATTTTTATTATTCTCTTTATTCCTGAAGGATTAAAAATCTCGAAAGTGTTGTAGTTACTAAGAAGCCAAGCACTGACTTTCAAATATGTATCAACATTGAAAGCATATAAGCATATGCCCATCCTGTCACAGGAGATATAACCACAGTATGTGAAAACATATCTCAGGTACTTTTAATTTTTGTGAATTGGACCTGATAGCTTCAGCTGACAACTATTTAGGAACCAGAGTGTACTCATGCAGCTGCTGTGATTAATTGTGACAGAAAATATCTGTCTTTCCAACAGGTTCCATGCTTTTCGATTCTTTCTAAAATCATGAGTAAAGAAAATGGGGTTGGGTAATACGAGGAAGCACTCAAAAAGCTCCACTCTGTATATGGTGCACAGTACAGATCACTGGAACCCCACTGAATCCTACATCAGATTAACACAAATAGGAAATTATTAATGCCAGGCATTTGAAAATTACTCTGATGCAAATATTAAGTCACTCTGTGACCAGTACAAGAGTGCACTTCAGCTCCCTTAATCCAGGATAAACAGCACACTCCTTTGTTCACGCTGCACATCAGAGCTCTCATCCAAGTCTGTTTGCAATGGTGTGCTGTCGTAAAGGATTCACTCTGGGCCGCCTGGTTTATTTAAACTTTGCTCAGCTACAGCTAAATGAGTTTATCTCACATTTTCATGATCTTGAGCTAAGGAATTGTGCAAGGTTTCTCTATAAATCAAGTTACAAGTTAATATTCTTTGTTTGATGCACACCTCCAAAACTGCATTGATAAGATGGAAGCACAGTGATTGGTTTCATCCAAGGACTGGATTAGTTAAGAGGCTTCCACTGTAGCTTAAAGGATGAATATTCATCCTTTCATTCAGTCTGAATGGCTATATTACTTAGAGTATTTCTGCTTCCACGAAAAATATCACAACATTTAGAACATCAGAAGACAAAAGTGGGTCATTTACTATAAACAGAAGTAAAAACTGTTGAATGGCATGCACAAGGAGTCCATCCTAGAAAGCTTACAGTAACATGCAGGAGCAATCTACACCTCCAGAATCAGCATCGCACTTGCAAATTGATCTTAATCTACTCTTCTACTCCCTCCAAACCCTGAACTTCATTTTTACAACCTTTTGTTTGGCAGGTATCACACACACAAGCCATACTGTTATTACTTTTGAAATCAACTGAAAGTGTTTTCTGTTAAATACATTGCTTTCTCCCATTATTACTTTTTCAAATCACCTTATGTGTTTAAGTGCTCAATGAGTCAAAAAATAATTAAATCCTTTGTAAGCAATGCAGGAGTTAGGAAAGGATCTTCAGATTTTTGAGCATTTCATCCATGAGCAGAGCCAATGCATTTATTTCCACAGAAATCATCCCAAAATGTCATGACTAATTTTCTGCAACAGAACCCAAGTAAAAGCAAAAAGTCAATTAAGCACTTCTGCCAGCTCACATTACACAGCCTGGAATGCCATGGACTGTATCATTTGTAGAACAGGGCAGATCAGCAGATTTATAAACCAGATTCAGTCCTTCTTGGGTCAAAATTTGAACAGCAACTACTGCTGTTTGATGTCAAATCCAAAAGGGTTTTTTTAAAGTTTAAGCAGAGAAAAGGAACTTTAACAACTTCAACTAGAAATATAAAATAAGCACTATTATTGTAGGAATGGAACATGACACAAGACCTCGAATACACATTTTTAAGTCATAATGTTCTTATATGTCACTTCCCACATTTCCTTTCTAACTTTCAAAAGAATGGATATAGTTTAATATGTACACAAAATTGAAAAAAAAAGTTTGTCCTATTTGTTCCATCTGTCAGTCTATTTAACACTCATCAGATTTTCTTTATCACTAAGTGAAACTTCATTTGAAAAAGTGGGATTAGAAGAATGGCTAGCAGATGGGAAATAGAGACACCCCTGGGATCATAATGTAATCCATGTCACATTCTCTTATTACATTCTCATCCCACTGAAAAAATAATATCTTACATATTGCATCAAATTATTTAATATAATAATTTAATGTCACTTTCTTTGGAGCTATGCCTCTCATTACTGCAGCAAATGGACCTTTTCTTTGGTTAAGCCTTAACTTTTCCTTTTTTTTTTCTAATTCGTAATGAAATTCAAATGTCTAATGAGTCCAATATGGCCTGTCAACTTAAATTATCTGTTTGTCTTTCTGTTTACCATAGCTATCTGTCTACGGTTTTTATTTTCCTCTGTGAAGTTTAGTTATTGAATCCCATGTCTCCTTCTGGAAGGAATTTCTAACAGATGATTATTCCTGTTGATATGTTGATGATTTGATAATTTATGGTTTGTAAATTTAAGAAATCTGAAGAAATCTCTGGGAAGCAGAGCAGATCATGAGAGAAGAGAAATGAGAGGTTCTAATGCCTTATACAGTAAAGAACTGTGTTTTTGTTAAAATACATTTTTAATCTTACATATTAACTACAATAATGCCTCTGGATAATATATATTATAATAAGTCTAGCATAAACATGCACTGTGGTAACAAAGCAAGCAGTTTATACAGACATGGCCAGAATCACAGAACGGGACAGGCTGGATGGGACCACTGTGGCTCATCTGGTCTGACCTCCCTGCTCAAGAAGGTCACTGCTCTCTGCCACGGCTTCTCATGGAAAGCTGTGTTCTACCTTCTGCCCTCATAAAGAGTTTTGCACTGGATTTGGTAGCAGTTTTGCAGAAAAAAAGACAAAAATTATTTAGTCCATGGAATTAGAAGTCATTAATTCAATGTAAAGACTGAAAAAAATCAGTAAGTTATCCAGGCTGAGTTCATCAGTTTGCAAATGTTCTTTCCATATGCTTTCTAGAGCTTTGTGCACGCTGATTTACAATAAGTTAACATCTTCAACTGGAAAATATTTCACAGAATTAAAATCCAGTATGATCATATGCACACACAAATACAGAAAGGGAACAACAATCTTGATTCAAAAGTAAATTAGGAAATACAGAACTTTAATTATGACTTAGTAGAGGTAAAAAAAATATGGATATTTAACCACATTGCATACCACACCTCAGTAATATGAATATTATAAACAAATAAGCAAAATAAACTTGATTTTTTTTCCTTAAAACAATACAGATGCTCTTGTAAATCCTATTTATATCCTGTTTAGCAGTAATATCATTACCTACAGAGCAGCTCTTACTGTGCGTTTTTTGGTTGGTTGTTTTTTTGTTCCAGATTGTAATTGTGCCAAATTCATTACTTATAATTGAATGTGTATGTTTGGCCTCGTTTACACTTTGTATAGATATATTGGTATGCATTTTTGTATATATAGTACAGGAAGTACTGCTGTTTATTTAACAGCTGAAGATGAAACTTCAATCAAAGACTATACAGAAATTCCTGTTTCCTTAGAAGTCTCCTTACAATAATATTACAAAGCAGGAATTATAATTTTAATTTATAATCTAAAAAATTCCTTATGGACTTTCATAAAAAAACTAACCTAGTATCTAGTAAGTTTAACCAGTGATAACTCCATACCGTCTACAAACTACTTTTGTTTCCCAAGTTTGTATGTATGTATGTCATCTAAGACAAAAATAAGGTTCTTTATTATGCAAAATTAATCCTACATAGTTTATGATCCTTTGGGGACTTTATTGGCTGAAAAGCAAAATGAAATGTGAGATCAAACATGATGTGTTGGTTATTTCTCTTCTTTAGTAAGTGAAGTTTGTATCAATAATTCTTATGCATACATTCTAGCTCCTTCATAGTTACAATTCCATAGCAAGGCTCTCCATAGTCTTAAACTCACTCAGTGCAAAACTTAAAAGATACATAATCATATATTGGTTTTAGTTTCTGACCTAAATGTTTAATAATCATATTATTACACACACACAGTTTAGGAAGCAACATGTTGTGCTGTTTCCTGGCTTGGTTGCTAGCTGCAGTTAAACTATGACAATGTATAAACACATATATAAATGCTACAAAGCAGATCCATGTATTTACCTATTTCGTAGGAAGTTAAAAAGTACACACATTTGCTATTTTAAGGGCTGAATCTACATATTTCACCAAAATTCAGCTGTTTTCATACTGAAAATAATTTTATCTGGAAACTTTTTGACGTTAGAAATAGAACAACTGTAGTTTCTCATTATTTTTGCTGCCAGAATCTATGCTTGGTTGCTCAACTAAAGACCTTATACTGCTAATTACTACCACATGCCCATATCCCAAGCAAAGGAAAACTTATTGGTTCTGACAATCCATTCTCTCAACACTGAATTCCAAATGAAAACTTCAATTTTGGCCAAACATAACATTTCATCAATCTTGTTCTACTGACTGCAAAAGCAACATCAAACAAGGGGTGCTAATGGCTTTTTACTGTGCAGTTCCCAAGCTTAGATTCTCTGATGAAAGACCCACATGAGCAAAGGACATCTTTAAACTACTTAGTAATTAATAATTGAACCAGAAAACAATGTACAAAATAAATTGAACAGTTCGTATGCTGATGACAGAGCTCAGTTTCAAGCAACAAATTAAATCAGCAGCAGAGATCAGCAGAGAAAGCACTGACGACAGAGTGAGATAAAAACAGATAGTGCATATAAAGAAAGACAAAAACAAAAGGTGAAAAAATAAAATTAAGCACGCCCCAAAGCTAGCAGAAGCCTGTAATCTGAAGTTGAGCTTTTCAGGATGTGGGGTTCTGACTGAAGATCAGGTCCAAATTTAGAGACATCTGTGCAATGCTGGGTACTAGTGACAATGTAGAAGGGGAGAGACAAACTCTGCGTGTAAAACAGGTTTTAACCATATTCCCCTCTGCTATAACTCCTTTGGAGCTTTGAAAACAGAGGTATACTTCCTGTCTTGGAAAAACTTCTCTTTGAGAAACCAAGCATGAATATAAATATGAAACTGAGTCCTGGCCTCTGTCACAAATAAATATTTTGGGAAATTAAAAGTACTACTCATTCTCAGAAATAAATCAAGGCATTTAGTTTGTCTAGGTAAGTGATGCAAGTTTCCAACATCAGTGTTTACTGTTTACCTTAGACATTTGAGGGTATCTCAATAAATGCAGGTATTGATGTTTACTATCTAAATGCTTGAGTATTATTGAACAGAAAATAGTATAAGCTATATCTAATTTTAGAACTTTGATTTTTCTATACAGTGATATAAAACAGTACTCTAGAATTAGCTCTGTGTGACTTTTACAGTCTTTCTGCTACACAGAGATGAGAAATAACTTCATAAAACCATAATCCACTTCAACAAAATGTTGCATGGGTGATGATTTGAAAGGAACAAAGTAGAAAATTATCTTCTTAAAGTAAGAAGAGGGACCATTCATTAGATAAATTTCTTGCAGCACCTTACTTATTTCATATGAAAAGGACCCTCTATATGACTAGATTTTCAGGGCAAAAATGCCTCTACCAGTGGATGTCACAATGGTATGTAATGAAATGAAGGATGGCAACACTAAAGGTGATATTGTGCTGTACCACACTATATCACCAAGGTCACCAAGCTCAGTAAAGGCGATATCCCAGCAGGCCTAGGTGCTGGGAATGCCAGAAAGAGCCGGTTTTAACTTGGTCATGAAAACAAGCAGGCTTTCAATAGAAATGTCATGAGTTAATGTGGTCCAATACAATTTAACCTTTGCCACCAGGTAAAAAGAGTGGGTTTTATGGGTTTGGGTTTTTACCATACTATATTGATATTAAGGCTACTGCCTGCTCTTCTTCAGATAAGCTTAACGTGGTGTGGGGAAGGGAATTCCTTTAAAATCCCTGGTCATAAATCCCAAAATCATGAGAGTTTGCAATACCCAGGGGAAGTCAAAAAAAGGTACATGAGATCTGAATCTGCTGGCTGAACACTGAGAAACAGGCTAATAGACTTCTTACACAGTCAGTCCAACAGAACAAGCCGGTTAATATATATCTCCTATTTTGCACCCAGTAAAACAAAGTTTTCAGAAGAACTGAGTTCTCTGAAAATCATGTGAATTATCGTTGTCGCCTAGTTAAGAGATAAACCACACGATATTGTGATGCCCAAAAGGGTGAAGTGAGTGACAACTCACCCTTGTCGTAGAAGTTAAGTGCATATGTAATAGCAGCACTTTTTACAAGATCAGTCAGTGTAGTGTTAGCAGTATCCAGGTTCTCTTGATGTACGGACAGAATGTTGTGACTTGTACCATAGCACAGCCCAGGTCTCTAATTATAGTGTGACAACTCTCCAGTGGTAACATCTGACGTCAAAGAGTACAGCCTTGGAAGCTGTGAGTCAGCTCTTACCACCTTCAGGGGCTCTTTAGAGTCACACAACCACACCTGGTCTTTTTGGACTTACTTTCTGCCTCGGGTTGAGTTAAAAGTTCCGCCGTATTTCTTCCGATTAAGGATGAGAGCAGCAATTTCTGGCACGTAGCGAGCAAACATTGCCTACATGCATGAAACAAAAACACAAAAAAAAAAAAAAGAAAATGGCATGCAGAGAGTGTTCTACTGCAGCAGAGGCAGCAGAGCCTCTTGGGATACTTACTTTCTTCCACTAACCGCACTATAGGAACCACCATATTTCTTGCGGTTTCCTATTAACTCTATGATTTCAGGGACGTAGCTGGCAAACATGGCCTAAGAAGAAGATAGGAGACAGAAGAAAAGACTAAAAAGAGAGGCCAAAGAAAGGGGGATGATGAATATTTTCAGAAGATATATATTTTTAAGATCTGAAAATGCAAAAGAATAAGATCTATGCAGTTGTTTAAAAAGAAAATTCCAAAAAAAAATGTAGAAGTTTCTATCAAACAAAACAAGAGGGCTCAATGTAAAAGTTGGTTTTGGAGAAGGTGCACACCTTATAAATAAAGAAAATGGTGAAAAAAGGAAAAATGGACGCACAAAACAAAACAAGAACAAAATTACTTCAAACTGGTATCTAATCACAAAAACCCAATTATGTCTATTTCTTCCTAAAGAGGGGAGGGGGAAAACCTATCCAAGCCCCACTGCAAAAAAAACCAAAGCCAAGTATTATCATTACTGTTACATTTCTGTTTTAAAATACAGACCCTTCCCCCCTATTGTAAGAATTTAAAAGAAGACAAAAACAAGATGAAATCAGGGGTTATTTCCCCATGAAGAAACAAAAAAATTACCCCCCGCCACCAAAAAAAGACTTTTCCAAAAGTTCTTGGGTTTAGAAGGATTGGAATAACACGTGATAGAAAAAAGATTTTGAGGAGAAAAAAATTATTCTGCCATGTTTTGTCCAACAAACAGCTTTCTTGTGGCTGGACACTTCGAAGAGCTACTGCCATTTGACATGATCTCTGTCTTCACATGTCAATAAACAGAGATGGGATCGCATGTATGTAGTGCTCATACATATCTGTGTGTGTCTCATATATGGCATGCATGACACGGGTTACATACATACCGTTCTATAGGATGCATGTATATGGGAAACCAACAGATGAGGGTAAAGTCTTCATATCCATCTGTGTGTATATGCACGATCTACATTATGAGTCATCCCTAAAGCATTTACCTTGCACAGTGTAAACACTAAAATGAGCTTTGCTGGTTTAGAGAACATTGCAACAGGTCCTATACTGCTGACAACTAAGAGAGAAGTTGACAAGACAAATAGTAACTTGGGTGCCTTTTACATACAGGACAAAGAACACGAGAAATTGCTGATATAAAAGGATACTGGTTATGGTCATGTGACAAATTGTGAGCTAAAATTGTACTACTTGACATGAAAGAATGTTTGACGTTAAAGAGAATGTGGTTTGCCATCATCTGGATCAGGCAAGCTGCTCTTTAAGGCAGTCCAAAGCCACAGTGTTTGTTGGAATTCTGGGAAGGAACACAGAAGGGTGGGTAGGACTTCTGAAACCGCAAAGTGCCTTTAAATATCAATAGCAAAAATGCTCTACATTCAGTCACTAAGAAGTAGAGGACTACAAATAACATTATAGATTGAAATATTAAGGCACTTCATGTATTCACATGCATTACTCATTTAAATGGATTAGAAAAATGCTAATTCTGGACTAATTTGACAAACTCTGCCAAAATATTTATCTACAGGAACGAATGCATATTAAACATACTTAAAAGTTTTATAATTAATTTAAATTTACTAATCCAGATATTATTGTTTCTTTAATTACAACGTTGAGATATACAGGACCAAGTTTTAAAGGTAACTGGAATATTAAGAAGAATATAAAGAAGAGTTTTTACCAGTCCCCCAAGGATGAAGAAGACCATGAAAAGGCGACCAAGGGTTGTTTTTGCATAAACGTCTCCATAGCCAACAGTGGACATTGTAACCATCAGTAAATAAACACATTCCCAATATGTTAGCGGTTGATTATTTTGGAAATTTTCCCATGGATCCCCTGAGTTCTCCACCTACAATGTACATAAAAACATACAATGAATTATAATCATTATAATTAATTTTAATTAACTCCAAATTAACTCTACTCATAAATGCATATGCATGTGTGTGTATAGATATATAACTTGGCACATAATACAAACTCTGAATTCTTTTCTGTGATTTACTTTGATCAAATACAGAAACTGACCCTGTCCCTAATAGAGCACTACAGTTCTTTTGCCAATATATACAGCCTTGCTACTCAGATCATTTATGGAAAGTATCTTTTCCATGCACCACTAAATAATATAATTTACTCATGTAGTTAAGTAAGTTCATTTAATAAAAATGTGTTCAGAATATTTTCAGAGTAAGTCTTACTTGTAATGCAACTATAGTCCTCAATGCTTTTGTTTTAAAATATTATGTAGCTACTGAAGGCATTACTGGCACCTTTAGTGGTATGACATTACTCTTTCAAAAAGCCAGCCACTGCTGAGACAAAATTATAAATTTGTCAGTGGGTAAGGAGTGTATCATCCAAAATTTGTTCCATTGTAAAAAGTAGAAGTTTGAGTATTCCTACAGTCGAATAGAAAAGCTTCTATGGAAAAACAAAACAAAAAAATCCAAATCCTAGAAAATAGCATTCTCTTGGTCTTGATGCAATATTTAAGGAGTGCTGTGTTTTGTTTGTTCAAAAATAGAAAAAGCTATTGTATCTACGATAGAAATGCTACATTGGCCCACAGGAGTGTAAAAATATGGTTCTACGTGAATGAGAAATATATCATAAATTAAAACATTCAAAATCTCTGAGCATCTTTATAAGAGTGAACATTAAATGACTGATACAGCAAGGAAAGAAGGATTTTGGATTTAATCCTACATAGCTGGCCGCAGTTTAAGTCGATTCCAGTGGAATCAATGAAACTGCTCCAGGCTGGCATCGGTGTCACCGAGGGAGTTCCGTGGCCAACACCGCCACCTGCTGCTCGCCGCGCCGGTGCCGTCCCATCCCGCCGGCAGCGGCGGCCGCGGGCAGGGCGGAGCGCACCGCTCCCAGCCCTTGGGAGAACGAGCTCAAAGCCGGGGCAGCCGGGGCGCCTTCCTGCGGCGCTCTGGCCATGCGGAGCAGCGCCGTGTCCCGGAGCAAAGCAGCTCCGAGAGCCCGCGGGCCAGCAGGAAAAGGGCAATGAAGCGTTTCCAAATGCACTCACCAAATGTATGAACCCAGCTGCTGTCAGCCACGTGCTGATGAATATAGAGCACAGATTCACTAGCTTGATGGAATTACTGGAAATGAACAAAACAAACAGGAACTCAGATTAGAATTTGTCACACGTTTTTTACAGCTACCTGTGTAGTGCATACTTCAGACTCAAGAATCCGACGATTATTTCCCAAAAGAAACAGACTCCCTAAAAAACTTATTCAAAAGTTTATGTATCATATGTATTATTCTTCCTTTGGAGAGTTCACATTTTCATCATTTAGGTAGCTTGAAAAGCAAGCCCCAAAGTATGAGAGCAGAAAGACAAACAGAAACCTTAGCTACACCAATAGTCAAAAACAAACTAATAAAAACAGAAAATGCTTTTTCACAGATCATTTGGATGCCTCTCAGTACACTCACCTCTTCATTTTTCACTGCTATACACTCAGAATTATTCACATGTAAATACACAAAAAATACATGAAAAAATTATTATTCCTAGATTAAAGAATTAAGGTATTTTATAGTTTCTGTATAAAGTCCTAAATATTTTTCATATTATTCTGCTTGCATGAACTCCTGTGGACCTCTTTATGGAAAATTCACACAAAATTAGACTATTTCATATTTCACATTCACATTTTTCTCTTTAAAACCAAAAAGTATAATTTAAACCTACCAATCAAACGCTACAACTATTTTTTAGTCCCACTGAGTCATATTTTCCCTATTGTAGCCAGAAGTGATTTTGAAGGAAGGACCTCATTCTGTTCAGCAGGAAAATACCATACTTAAAATCTTGTGGAAGAAACACAAATAAAGCCTGCTCCCTCTCTTCTCCCAAAAATCACTAGCCGAACAAGGATATTCAACAAAAACATGAGGAACTCCAGTCCATGTATGACTGTGTTTAAACAATTTTACCCATTCATGCTTTTAAAAATATTTATAAGGTGTAACACCTCAGAAGACAACCCATAATTATCCTTAAAGTAATACATTCAAAAATACAAAAATTGGGGGAAATTCACTATCAGTGTTAGCAGTAGTAGTTTTGCAGTAGAATTAATTAATGTTTCTGTTTATAACTACTTTAACGGCAATAAAAACGCATTCTTTTCAGAACAAAATTGGGAAAAGAACCTGGAAAATTAACCAGACCAGTTTCATTAAAATATTTTTAAGAATTACAGTTAGTGGACATCTGGGAGTACAAGGAAAAGAATATGACTGCATAATATGGCAGATGCTGAAATGAATACTATACTCAAAAATAAAATAATATACCAGCAGTCTTGTCATTAGTGTTCACCAACATCAACATATATTCCCTCGTTCTCTCTTTCGTAAAGTATGGTTGATTAAAGACCCTATTTTTTTGGTGGTAACATTCAGTTAGAGCACAGGACCCTAAACAATGGGTTCCTAAATTAAACAAAATCATAGGAGTGATGCTGATGCAAAACTCCATAATGAAAGGCCAAATGTCATCCTGCACCTGAACTCGGAGCACAAGATGTTCCTGATGAAATAATGAATAATGTGTCTGTTGGTCTCCTCAACTGCAACACCTGTTAATAGCAACTATTTATGTTGTTTGGTGCAGTTTATTTTTGCAGATTTATTAAACACTGTACCTTGTCTGTCCTCTGAAATACTCCCTGTGTTTCTGCCAGAGTCTAAATATAGATGAAGGATTAGTCATAAACATTTTCCCCCTCTTTAAGCTCTTTCCAACATCTGTGCAAAATCCGTTACTGTGAGCCCTGTCTAAGCCCCTGTAGTTTTTTTTAAAAAAATATTAGAAAACAATGAAGGAGAACAACTTTTCAACTGAAAACTGTAGAATTCAATTTCATAAAACATGAGAACAAAAAATCTTAAGTAAAATACATTTAATTTCAAATTAGGGAAACAAATGGGTTCTTGGCAGGGTACAGTCTTTTAAAGTGCCACTGTAAAATTTTGCTTTGTCTTGTTGGATCTTTTCAAATACAATTAGCTTTTTTTCAGATATTCTAATAATTTCCTAACACTTTGCTAGTCACCTTACTGCCTCTATTTTTGCATTATGCAGCTTTTTCCACTGGATTCTATTTTTTGGAATGGCCCTTCTGCGCACTGTGTAAATAATATATGTTCCTTTAATCCTCATATTTCAGTCAATAATTCTAGGAGTAATTTTAATTTATAGGTTAGAGTAAATGTTTTTCTTTACTGGGGAAAACAGGAAAAGGGGGAGAATATTTCTTCTGCAATTGCACTAAATACTAAAAACACAGCAGTGCCCACTATACCCTATCAGTTGCTCATCTTGTCAGTAGTTATGTGTTATTAATGCCAAATGCCCTGAAATGCCGAGGTCGAATTAGTTCCATTCCTTTTTCATATAAATACATATCACCACAAATAGAGAACTCTTATCTTTTCTGAATTTTTAAATAATAAAAAGTACTTTCTTCTCCCTACCATAATTTCAAAGCTAATAATAATACACTGAATTTTCTATCCCAATTCAACAATTTCTGTCATTGATTCTTCGTCTTTGTGTTCACAAAAACCTAAAATCTTGAAAAGTTTAATAAAACCTTAAAAGTGAACTGCAAAAGATGGTAAAATATCTTAATTCTAGAAGATTTTTAACCGTCCGTGAGCAAAATAATGTTGCAATAGCTGGGCAAAAGCATGCAATATAGTATAAGACTTTAAAGTAATAACAAAGGTTTAAGGCCATGGTATATAATTGAAATCACTGCTTGAATCTAGGGAAGTAAATTTTATTTAAAAAAATTAGATTTGTTGAGACTACTAGTTTAACTGATCTAACTTGTACAAAATTTCTAAAGACTCCCCATTAATCACAAGGGCTCAGCACACTTGTTTCTTAGGAAGCTAGATAATTCAGAACCAGAAGCTCTCAATTAAACAATATTTTGGTACTGTAAGAGAAAATGTGCGTGCGGCATATAAACTGCAGCTCTGATGGTACTTCAGAACACACTGAAAAGACAAAAATTTCTCACTGAAGGTAGCAGTAATAAATGAATTCTCTAGTTTGTTGCTTTCTAAAAGCTAAACTCATGCAAGACATTAAAAGAAACCCCAAGCACTCATACAATCAAATTTATGTCAGGTGTAACTAAAAACTCTTCTAAACCAAATTGCATTCTGTTAATTTGTTTTAATTTGACATATTCATTTCAAAAAATGTTTTGTGAACATTGATGACATTCCAAATTATTTATTTCATTTCTAGTTGTTAAGGAACACAAAAAAGAGAGCAGACATGACTTTCTGTTGCATTACCAGGAACAGGGTAATGCAAAAAACTGTTTGAGGCAGTGACAATTTTTCAGTTAAATAAATGATGTTAGTGATGAACTGCTAAGGATGAATTAACTGACTAAACTGAAACACAAATAAGAATTGCTTTGCAGGCTTTCAATAATCACCATTTGAGCTTTACAGGTATTTTGACAGTCATATAAATAATCACAGAGATGACGATATCTAATATAAGAGTAAATTCTGCGCCAGAGAAAGGCTATTTCAATGAATAGGTCAATCTTGAATAAACCACCTCTGTGTATCTTGAATGTAATTAGCGCACATTTATGGATCTGGAATTTTACAAATCCCCCACTGCTGAAGGGGCTGTTAGCTTTTATCCAAAATCCTTTGAGTTTATGGGGCTTCTCCACTGACTGGCGTTTCTTAAGGCCAGATTGTTCTGCATGTTAAATATGATTCTCCTTTACCATATTGAGCATTCTGAGCTGTGGGACTTCACTGCACATTCTTTGATGTCTTTCTTTGACCAGAACTGGCTTCCTTCCAGTAACACAACAAAAGACAGCGAGTGTGAGAGTTTTACAGCAGAGAGAATAGTTTCAAGGTCAAGGGTTGAAGAAACAGCTGTTCACTGTGAGTGTGTACAAATTTCAGTACCTATTTTCCCACTGCTACGAGTTATCACAGTAAGACATAGATTTAACTGCTCAGAAAATCCTCACACAGCTCTAGCAACTGGTGCAGAAAGGAGAGAGAGTTTCCAGAGTGGAACTGAGTTTACAGTCATTATTGGAAGCTGGGTTCAATACTTCCCCTGGAGCATTTCAGAGAATGATGAAAAACAATGTGTCTTCAACTGCATGGCATGGGGAGATTTCTTTTTATTTCCTTCAAAATGATCTTTTGTCCAAAACTGTGCTTTTCCTGCACAACATTCATGTATTAATAGGCCAAAGAATCAGTAAGCCAGAAGGTTAATTGGAGTATTTTAATTATTATATGGAAGAGATAACTAAGGATAATGAACACAATATAAAGATACTCAGCTGAATTTTTAATATGGTTTTGATGTGAAAAAGGATACTCAGTTCAAAAAAACTGGAAGAGTCACAATGATAATTTCTCAAAATACTTTTTAACTGCATTCTGTTGAATGAATTTTGATTTCAGTTTTTCAAGATAGCAGAACATGAACTGATTATATAGAAAGAAACAATGTTTAATCAGTGCAAAGCTATGTAATTCATTCTGCTTTTAATTTATCACCACGTTACCTTGCTCAATATTTCGAATGTAACAACACATCAATTAAAATCTACTGATCACATTGCAAAAGATGCTGTCACTGACAAATCATTCATCAGCAGAAAAAGGTTTAAATAGATAACAAGTGGGGGGGGTTTTTTCAGAAAAGAAAATAATATATTACTGGAGCCCCAAATCTAAGCCATTTACGTTCCATCACCAATGCAACTAAATCAGCATGTAAGAAAAAGTCTTACCTTGTTTTAAGTATATTCAGAAATTGCAAGATTTCTGAAAACTGTATCAGTCTAAGGGCTCTTAAAAACCTTAAACCTGCAGTAAAAGAAAAGAAAGTTATAACAAAGAATAATTCAAATTGTAACAGCACATCACAATGACAGTGATCAATTAAATCAACATAGGCAGCATACAAAATGTCAAGTACCTTTGAAATGCTCTTCCATATTTATTTGTTCAAGGATCCTGAAACAGGTATTTTTCAAATTGTTTTATTTCCCTAATAAGTGATGTATCCTACCAGAAAGCCTTATTTAGGTAGGAAGGAATGGGAGGAGACACACGGGCTGAAAGCTGAGGGGGAAAAACCTCACTGAGGTTCCTGTTGGTAGCAGTAGTGCATATATCCTTCTCTTTCAGGCTGTCACACACAGGCAGATCTGAAATTCTCAGTCCTCCAAGCTCCCACGTTGCTTAGTGAAAAATAACAGATCATGGGCAATAGATCTGATAACCTGGGTAAAGTGACTGTATATGTCTGATTAAATTGGTAAATCTTAATGACGTAAAATCTTTTATTGTAATAATGCTCTCTACCTCCACCCTAATTTCAAAAAACTTAAGCAGGAGGACAGAAAAATTACACATTTTCTGTTAAAAATGGCAAATTTACTATAATTCTTTCCATCAGTCTATAACTATCGGAATACATTACATTTCAACTATTAAAAAAGAAGTATAGTTGCAAAGAAATAGCATTTTTATGTTGAAATCAGATTGCGTGCAAAGCCATTCCCAGACAAGTACACAGTCAGTGAGACAGACACAAAGAGTGTGTGCAAGAGAAAATAATATAGAAGATTAAGGGCTTAAATTATTAAAATAGTCTTATGCTGATAAGTAAATGATTTGGCTGCAGATCTTTGGCATATGAATAAAAGTACACTCTGTACTATACATATGCACCGCTTATAAAATTGAAGTAAAGCTTGAAGGATAATTTTTATTAGCAAGTACAGCCAGGAGTTACATAAAAGTTGTGTAACATGGTATTGCAACTGTTACAGGATGGTCCAGAGGAGCTTCTTCTCATACATTCTCTTTATTTACATTTAGTTTACCCAACTCCACTGCAAGAAATCACTTTTCATTTCTAGAAACTTAAGGAAATACTGATCCTGGCAAATACATAAACCTGGTCACAACTTTCATCATCTCACTGGAATAAGGTTCCCCCTCAAGCACAAAAGTGCATGTGGCAAGATATGTCTAAATCAAGAAGTTTGTCCTATAGTATTCTTGGAAAGTTGTTAAATAAAATATTTGCTCTTGCTAAGGCTTATAAATAGTCCTGTTAGGTAGCCTTGGTAAGACTCCTAAGTAGTGTTAAAGTACACTCCTGTCTATTATACGGATATAAAGTTTCTTTTTAATTAATGACTGTGGGGAACTCTGAAAATTAATCACAACTTGCTAGATGGATTCAGGGACCTAAATGAAAAGCAATAAAATGAAGCTTAATAATGATAAACGTCAGATCCATTTGCAATTAGAGAATGATAACTTTGGGTCATATTGCTAAAACTGTGAGAGACACATCCCTCTGTTCCACTTCCAGTAGTTCCCACAGTTGCTATTCCTATCCAAAGAGATGTGGTTAGACAGGCAAGGAGAGGATCCTTTCTAGCAATCAGAAAACTTCCCAGCTCTTTTTCCTCCAGCTGCGTTCCTCACTTTACTCCCTAAGAACTTTTATGAAAAATGGCTGGTGGGAGAAAAACCTTTCCTCTCAAATGCTTTGCACTGCATCTGAAGCTAACAATAAGACCAAGTTAACCATTGCCATGCTTCAAAAAGAAACCTGAAAAACATCTAAGTTAGCAATAAAACCTCTATCTCCAAATCATTACAAGGGTTAAGATACATTTTAAATGCTAAGACATCAAATGATAGAAGAAAAATACTACAGCTTTTATGTACTTTTTGTGAAAGAAGAAAATCATTATAGATGAACTTCGGCATTTGCTGCAGCCCACAATTTTTTTTAAAATTCCCTTCAGCAAATAGAATTAGAAAAAAAAAAAAAAAAGCTAGAGAGTTTGCTTGGACAGTGTAACTACAAAATTGAACTAGCTTTCAATTGTAAAAATCAAAGGAATTATTACATGGTAAATTAATTCTTTCCAGTATCCTAAAATTTTCTAGGCACAAACAGATCCTGCTATTATATTCCTATATGTATTCTATTTTATGTGATTTTTACAGAATCGTACAATAGTTTGGGTAGGGAGGAATTTTTAAAGGTCATCTTGCCCAACCCTCCCTGCAATGAGCAGAGATATCTTCAGCTACATCAGGTTGTACAGAGCCCTGACCTTGAATGTTTCCAAGGATGAGGGATTCACCACCTCTCTGGGCAACATATTCCAGTGCTTCACCACACCCATTCTAAAAAAATTCCTTATATGTAGTCTAAAGACCCCTCTTTTATACTGAAACCATTACCCTTTCTTCTATTGCAGCAGGTCCTGTTAAAAAGTCTGACCCCTTCAGACATTGAAAGGCCACAGTAAGGTCTCCTCAGGTCCCTCTTTCCTCCAGGCTGAACAATTCCAACTCTCTCAGCCTTTCCTCACAGGGGAGGTCTTGCATCCCCTCTGATTATTTTTGTGGCCCTTCTTGGGAACCCTCCAACTGCTCCATGTGGTTTTTTGTCTGAGGGCCCCTGAGCTGGACACACTGCTCCAGCTGGGGGATCACAAGAATGGAAGAAAGGGTAGAACTTCACCCCCTGCCCTGCTGCCCACTCTGCTAAGGATGCAGCCCAGGACACAATTGGCTTTCTGGGCTGCAGATTCCCACTGCTGGCTCATGTCCAGCTTTCCATCTACAAGCACCCCCTAATCCTCTGCAGGGGCTGCTCTCAAGCCCTTCCTCACCCAGCATGGAGTGACACTGGGGGTGGCCCCCACCCAGGTGCAGGACCATGGACATGGCCTCGTTGAGCCTGAGGAAGTTCCCCCACACGCAAACTCCTCGAACTTATCCAGGTCCTTCTGCACGGCATCCTGGCCCCCAGGCATGCCAACTGCACCACTCAGCTGGTGTTTTCTGCACACCTGCTGAGGGTACACTCAAACCCACTGTCTCACAACTGACATGATGCTATCTCTTTCAGGTCAAGAATAGAAACAGTTGATGTTTGTTTATGCATCAGAAAAAGAAAGTAAAATTCACTAATAGGAGCACTAACAAAAATTCCCCCTTTCCCAAAGCTGTTTCAGCTACATACACAAATGTGTACAGCTCTTTTTCCTTAGCAGTATTTGGGAATGGGTTTTATACAAGTGGAGAAGAATTATTTCTTTCCTTATGAAATACCTACAAAACTGTTTTACATTTAAATTATATAATCAATAGTCGAGATAGGGTAGATTTTTTATGTTTAACAGTGAAATCCATTCTAATTTTGCACACTTCATGGATCCTGCCTGCTAAAGTTAATTGTAAACTGCTAAACAGAATGCTCAGGAAGTGCTTGCTAATTTCTCTCCATCATGTAACTCATCTTTTTCTTGGCAAAGGGATTTTGTAATTGTTGTAATTCTTTACATTAGAATTTTCTTATGGGATCTGACTACAATATGATGTAATCTGCTATGCTACAAATGATACAAAAAATAAGTTCCAAAATATTTAATTTACCCGGAAAATCTCTCTAATCAGAGAAAAAATATACAGATAAAATAAAAGAAGGAAGAAGGACCACTTGAGTTTCTTAGTTTTCTGCTTTTAAATGGATGACTGAAATACCCTTAGGAATTTATTTCAACTGCAATATCCAGGACAATTCATTGATATCAAGACCATAAAAAAGTTTTATTTAAGGAATCTGGTTTATAACCATAATATGAGACAAAGAGGTTTTTTTAGTCAATAGTTTCTGCCTCTAGTACAATAATCTCAGTTGTAGGTATGATGATTCAAATAAATCTTCAACTATAGCACTGGATTATTTTCTTACTGCAAAAATATTTAAGCTACCTGTGTTGCCTTTGCAACAAACAGACCATTTTCAAAATTAGTTCTCCCAATACAATGAAAACGTAAAATATGTGTGTAATATTATTTCATATTGTGGTGTTCAACCTGAAGTCCTCAAAAAATCTGTAAAAAATGGTCAGTAAGAGAGGCCACATATTGCCAAAAACTCCTGAAATCAGTCTTGGAGAAATCAATTATCTGTTCAATAGGCAGCAATATACCATGCTGAAGTACCAGGCTAGATCCAGAACAGAGCAGGAGCACTTTTTTCCTGACTCTTTAGTAAGGACCCAGCAAAATGGATGCTTTAGAACAGAATAGTGATACCGACATAGCCAATAAACTATGTGCCAGTAGCAATGCAATTACAGAAGAAAATTATTTTATCTATAAAGTTGACAGCAAAGTACACAGCATTATTTAAAGCTTTATTTGCCTTTGCAGTCAATAGGGTGTTTTCCTGTCTGTCAGACAGTTTTGCAGTCTCTCTGCTGAACTGATGCTTTCCACTGGATTAATATACAGCAGCAATCAGGATCAGCCAGAGGTTGCAAACACCATCCCCCTTCCCCTCCCCCCCCCAAAAAAATAAGGAACTGTACCATTTTAAATCTTTAAAGGGAAAGGCAAGGAAATCGCGACAACTATATTTATATAATTCTAACGAGATTCTAATGAATAGAAACAGGAATTGGGATATTTCTTCATTCAACATGAGAGGGCAATGGACAAGAACAGCACCAAGCATTACATTGTTTCTCACCAATAAGATGTGTAATCCTCTTCTTACTGCCTTACGCTGTTTATTTTTTTTTCTAACTGACAATAGTATATCCAAAATATTGGTGTAAGTGTTTGATACACAGAGATTCCATTTACCACTTCTATTCATGACAAACCACTCACCCATTCATCAGAACAGCATCTTCATCAAACCTATCAATGGCTACTTCTACCCTAGATTTCATTAAGACCACATGGTTTACTGAAGACTGGAAAAAAAACCAGAATTCGTATTTAGGAACTTTTTCTGAGACACAGGATGGAGGAATAATTTTTAGGATGCAAAATTATCCCATTTTGAATGTCTTCACATAGTGCAGCAGAGTTACCTGAGATCTTACTACCTGCAGATAGGCTTGAAAATGAAAGCTCAAAGAAAAAAGACAAGAAGAAATAGAATGGGAGGAAAAGGATCTGCCACTCCTTGGAAGCAACCCAGACAAAATATTTTTATATATTTTCCCCCCTCTGATATGCAACAGAACAAGTGGGGAGAAAAGCACGCAGCATGAAAAGAAACAGCGCTCCATGACCAGGACAGTAAAACGGCAATCAAGTTCAGAATCTACGGAGATTGCTTTCAAACAATGCTGTACCTAAGATCTGTTAACAAACCTCTCTGCTGCACATTTCTTCAACTTACTCTTACACCTTTTAAATAATGACAGCAGTTTGAAAAAACATTTCTTGATTAAACCAACATTGTGGAATATTACATTCCATCCTTCAATAAAGACTGGATTATTTGATTCTAGGTGAACAATGAGGAGAACTCCTTTCTGAGGGAGATAGGAGTACATTGTAGCGCATCAGTTTGGGAAAGAATTCTTCCTACAAAGCAACTGAAATATTGCAGCTTTTATTTTTAAATTGAAAAATAAAACAGAACCTGTTTTTTAGAAGATACAGTAACACTAGCACCAGAGACAGAATAACAAACTACAGTTCTGAGGAAAAAGTTTAGAGTTGGACCTTACCCCAGTATGAGCCGACCCTATAACAAGATACCAAGGAGTTTCGCAAAGTATGTTGCTCTTCCTTTTCGGGGATATTATGTCCAGGTTTGACACGATATCCGTTTTTGAACAATTCTCCGTGAGATTTTTTACGCCTTCTAGTACTTCTGTAAGTTTCTGTCCGCGTGCCCCCAGAAGGGTTGTGGTAGACTAAAATCTTGCTGGGAATCATGACTGTGTATCTTCAGCTCCAGGAGCACTGCACACAAGTACCGTGGTCCAGGCTTCAGTCACAGCATCCACTACCAGCGAAGATGGTCATATATTTACCCTTCCTTTTGCTAATTGACATCAACACAGAGAGACAGCTCAGAGCTCTTTCTTTAACAGAACTTCTCCTTGGACGCAGATTTGTTTAACTGGACACAGGATAAAGTTCACCTTTACCCATTGTTATCAAACGATAATTCAGTATAATCTAGTCCATTTCCGTTAGCTTGAGACAAACAGAATGAATTCAAATGCAAAATGCAGCTTGACAAAACAGACTAAGAGTATCACAAATTGGATGGACAGAACAAATCACAGAAGCAAGCAGGCAGTGCAGATGCTCCTCTGATCCGTGATGTATTAGAGCTTAAAAGCCATCTTCTATCCGGATATTACCACATAAGCTTCTTTCAGATACACCAAAGAACCACACCCATCGATTCAAAACACACAAACATCATGCTGTTCACTTGGAATGAACAGGTACTCTCACAAAGAATAAAGTTTTTATAATTCATGTACACAAAGGGAATTGTTCACTGTATATTAGTTTTTTTGGCAAGTTCACATATCCGTCTTCCAGTTAAAGCTAGTATGCAGAAGGTAGAGGTCACAATCAGTCAACTCTTACAGGATTTATCCTAGATGAAATAAAAAAACCTCCAACAAATAAACACAACAACCCTTCCTCCAATCCCACTTAATAACAGCTATCTTACTGAAGGAAAAAGAATTTAAAAGAAAACAACTTAGCCATCAAGAACAGAGCCCATAGCTCTCTCAAGCAGACTTGCTCTACAAATATTCACAAAACTGGAGTTCTGTTCAGTCAACTTCCATCTCATTGAATTAGATAAAGCTCTTCAAATTAAAAGTAATTGTGATCTTCCATTACATATGAGAGGTTTTCTTCATGAATTTTCCTGCTTTAAGCATAATATACAAACTTCATCTTGAAAAGCTATCTTCATTTGAGGAATACGCTTATCATTCCTTTTTTCTTTTCCTTTTTTTCCCCTTGTTTTTTTGGCCTCAGAAGACCCACAAATATACTAATGCCATCTGGAGTAAAATGCAAAGCAGACACAAAAATAGGCTGCACCACATGCTCATATGAAATATACAGGATTTCAGAGCATTTTGGAAATGTTATTAAGGGGTGACTGTCAAATACAAAGGGCAGAGTAGTACACACAAATTTCAAATTATAAGTAACACACAGATAGTGAAGGCAAACTCCTTCTGTGAGTCCTTTACATGGTAACCTTTAACACTACATTCTTCCAAACAACCTGGTTATGTTCCCACTGGTTGCAGTAGTCAAGTTGCACTGAGTCTACAGGAATGGGTTTTATGTCCACATGCTGACAAATATCCATGATATATATCTGTGAGCACTTCAATCATTCTCTCAAACTGAGAAGATTTGAACAGGGGTAGTACTTATCTGTGCTACTAATCACATCTTGTACAACTCAAACTGAAAGCACGTCCTACGTACTTTCTACCATATAAGGAACACTATTTCCCTTTCTTTCTGTATTTCCTCTTGACTAGTATTATAATCTTGTTATTATCCAATTTTAAACCTAGCATTAGTGTACTTCATACTTAGTAGAGCAAATGTTTGGGTGTAGAATCCATTTACCTTGAAAGCCTGGAATGTCTCTAAAGGAAAACAGGACCAAAGTAATAAATAGCGAGAACCAAACTGTTTACATAACCTATTATTTTTTTTTTAACAATGTGACAGTATTCTTTTAACTCCTCAGCTTCCTGGCATAGCCAGATTTTTATCAATTTGCTTCCTTTTTGGTCAGTGCACTGCTTAATCTGCTGCATACATCAAAATTTGAAAACAAATTAAATGACAAAACCTAGGATTAAATCTAAAATAAATCTGCTCCACAAGTTTTAAAAAAACTACATCTATAAATTTGAGTAGCAGCAGGATGATGACATATTGTGCTGAGAAGCACTCTTCAACATATCAGCCAGCCACAAAAAGCTGTTGGTATTACTTTCCTGTGCAAACGTTTCTGTTTTCCACAGTAATATTTTTTAGTATTTTATTCTACAACCCAATTACCCAAGACAGCTTCTTGTTTTGAGTGACATTTCTCTACCATTTAGATCTATCTGTTACTTGGCCAAATTTTTTTACATTAGATGTAAAATTAAATTACAGAAAATTGTTCTCTGTAGACTAATTTTTTTTTAGTTGTCAAGAAAAATACCTTTTAGGTATTCTAGCTCAGATGAGCATCTGAGTGAAAGTCTGGAGTCCAATGAAGCAGATGAAGATGGTGCCATCAGTAAAAGAGCAGTTTCCTACCCCTGTGAAGGACACATTCCTTGGCCTCCTGGTCTGAGGCAGACCTGTAACTCCTAAACCCTGTGTTATCAGCAGTACCTGAGATGTCTGCAGTCTGCTCTGAAGTATTTAATCCAAACTAATCAACACACAGTCTGTTATAAAGAGCTCTGGAATGACTTCTAATAACCTATTTTACCTTCAATGAATCCAAGCTACTTACAAGTGAAGTTTTTCATATTTTCTAGAGAAGCATAACCTTGAAGGATATCACTCCATGACCCTCCCTGAACTTGTCATAAAAACAGATTTATATACTTATGGAAGTACTGTTATAATTAAATGACAACTTGCTTTCAAAGTCCATCCAAATGTGAAGCTATTAAACTTAAACATGCAGGAGAAGAAAGCAAGACTTCTCAGCAGCTAAGCGCCACATTACCTCTGGCTATGCAGGCACTAGGTACTTGCTATATCACCTTGAAGGAGAGCAAGGGAAGATTAGATCCCATCTTGGAAAACCAATGGATTGGGTAGAAGTGGGTATCAATTATTGTCCTCTAAAACACAGGTTAGAAATGGGTGACTGATCTGCTGTGTTTTCGTAGGGTACCATTTGCTTACAGTTGTGCTCAAAAGCACAATCTGTAAAAAAACACAAAACACAAGGAAACCTACCAAGGAGAGACCTGCTGTAGAGAAAAATACCTGTTATATCCTGTGACTATTCTCTCCTTGAAAATTCATTTTTAATTTAATTTACAGTAAGTGAGCACAGAATTTTCCACATGCTACCTTTCCTCTCTTTTAAATTGCTACTTATGGAATGACAATGTAAAAGCCATTGCTGTACACAAAATGGCCCATAAAATTTTCATTGCTGCTATTTCAAAAATGGCAAAAGTATTATTCATAGAAAACAAAAAATAACCTGCTAGGTCTGATTATAAAAACTATACAGGTTGTAAACAACTACTTTTTAGTACAGCTTTGTAGAGAAACTAGAATAATGCTCACTCTGTCAAGAATTTACCACTCATGAATCTCACTAAATTATTTAGAAGGTAAATTTACAATCCAATCTTGAGTTCCTGAGAAAATACATGTAGTTGCATTGTTTTTTTAATCTCCTTGTCTCCAAGTCTTAAGATATTAAACCATTTCCTGAAAGCTTGGCATTAGCAATAACAAAACCAGTCACTCGATATGCAAACATTAACTTTCCTGCTTTACACCACTTCAGGCAACAACCATGTCATATTCCATAAACCAAGCAAAGACATACCCAGTAGTGAATGAAGTGCAGATCTTTACATAAAACCAGAGAGTATTAACTTGTAAACATCGCATATTACAAAAGAAGTATTATCCCACCAAAGTAATGTTGGTGCCATTTTTAACAAAAGCATGAAAGAACGAAGGGAAGAATAACCAGTGTTCATATTTACCTAATAGGTAAAAAAGAGTTAAGGCAAAGAATTTATTCAGATCTCATTTTTCTATGTTTTAATACTAGATTTGTGTAATCCTTTCCAGATACTGCAAGTCTATATTCAAAATCAATGCAAAATATGCTTTTTTAATTCATTGATTTGGGGAGAAAAATATTAATTGTACACTTTACTGATGATGCTACTAAAACCAAAATGACCCTTGAAATAAGAGATTACACCTCAGTAAGCTAACCTTGCATAGAGGTGGCACAGAAGCTTAGAAATTTGGGGGTTGCTTTCTGAAATGACCATTACAACTCAATATAAAGAAGCTTCCCTTCCTGAAAAATGACAAGTTAGCAGCTTATATAATTTTCCCTGGCATTCATCAGGAACAAATTGCACTAAAACCAGGAATATGCTATTCTGAGAGGCTGTAACCATAAGGCAGAACAAATGATAAGAACAAAGGCAAAGGAAGGGCAAAGGCCAGATCTAAAGCCTGACTCATGCTGCAGGACGTTGATTTAAAAAAAGACTTGCAATCCTGCCTGTCTTTGCTCCCGTGAGTCACAAGGCACAGGCCATAACTGCCAAAGAAACAATGAGCATGCTATGAAATAAGGCTTGCAAAGGAGTCAAGTATTTCACTTCTAATCAACTGGTATGATATAATGCATCCTATCCACTGAGCCTCTCTAGCCTTCGAGTTGCACAAAGAAAATAGTTAAAGAATGGATATGAGCAGGCACATACAGATAAATTAACGATGAGAAACCAGTTATGAAAATGATGCCCCACAAAATTCTGTGTGTGATTATGATCCAGTTGCAAAAAATCATTAATTGCATTTTCTGACCAGATGGGTGACAAATAGTCAAAAAATATTTATGTTTGTCCTGGTGAAGCAATAACCTTTTACTCAGTGCACAGAATGATTCCTTGCACTTGTGTAAATTTATAATGTACCAACAATAAACAGAGTATTTCAGACCAGCTGTTGGATTAAGAATTTTGACATAAAATTCCAGAGATATCAAAGATTATGGTGTTTTAACTGCCTTTTGGAAACAAAGCTGTTGTATAGATCCATACACCATGTGCCAGCATACCTTATTTCACCCCAATGCAGTACCAAAAAATAGTCCTCCCCTCCTCAGTAGTGCATCATGTTTGAATACGAGGTCTGAGAACTGCATGTGTCAATTCATCACTAGGACTGAGTCAAGAATAAAGCCAGTGAAGGAAGTAGCATTTGAAACTCCTCTCTTCTAATTCACGTCAGACAGAAAATCTGTGATCTGCCTACTGAGAAGAAAACTCTCACATTTCCAGGTGCACAAAAATGCTTTCCCTAATAGGCCCATGTTATCCAATCAATAAGAAAAGATAGGGAAATTTCTAGGCACTATCAGAGTAGATTAGAGCCAGTTCCTAGTAAAGTAGGTGTCTGAAATTCTCCTAGGAGATGCTGTTCCTCAAGTCTATGGATCATTTGCTATTTTCCACTGAATGCAATTTATTTCTTCTAGGATCTGCCCCGCATGCAATGATATATAATTTTCTCTAGACTAATTTCCCCGGTAAGAGCGATGATACTTGTAGATGTCTCTGCTTTTACAGTGCTGATATCTACACTTTGCCTACAATAGGAAAGAAAGTGAAACAACACAGAAAAGAAAGAATTTAAGAGATAATAAAAGCCCAAGTCATACCATTTTCTTTACTAAGTATCCCATCTCATTTGAATTTATATTCACAATATTTTACATGTAGAAACTCAGATGTTCATTGACTGCCACACCATCATGATATATATTGCCTGCACACTTACCACTATGAAAATATATTTTTCTTAAGACTGAGCATTGTCCCAACCACATATTAGCCATTAAGAAACACTTCATTAACTATGCTTTAATAAGTATCTAAATTTCAAATCATGAAATTGCATAAAAATATATATAAATTACATATCTAGAACACAAATTTTAATATTTACTAATAAATTTATCTGAATTTACTTAATTACATAATTAACTATTCTCTTATGTTCATAATTAAAAATTGAACTTCTATACCTATTACCTACAGCAGCCTTAACATACATTGGTAAGAACCCCCATAGGACTTAAGAGTTTTGGTGTCAGTCAGGGAAGATGAAAGTTGGAGTTGCAAAGGTTGCATTAAAAAAAAAAAAAAAGAATAAATATAAAGGTTGTGAAAGGTATTCAAACCATATTAGGATTTTACATTTATACTGCTCTGATTTTTTCTTCTGCTGTCACAATGCTGCAGTCATTACATGCTTGGACTTCACTGGCTCCCTTGACTGACTTCAGAGAAAAGCATCCCAGATTGGAATTAAGTAAAACTGAGCAAACTGATAAAATGGGAAAATAATCCTCACTTTGCTCTCAGCACACGGTGTCAGTGCTCTACTTGGCTACTAATATTCCAGCTAGCTCTCAGCAAAGACGACCTTCTGCTGGGCTCTGCAGGTATGATCCACCCCCCCAAGACTCGTGTAACTGAAATCACTCCAGATCTTCAAGCAAATGGCACTTTGAACCCGCCAAGGGGCTGCAGTGTGGCTGAGTGAGACTGGCATTGACTGTTGGGTGCACAGTGATGGAAAGGAACCTGTGTGGCTCTGTATTGCAGCATGAGCACTCCCATACACAAAAACCTCCTTCAGCTCTGTAGGAACATGTTCCACACAGTGTGGGGTTGATCAAAGAAAAACATCATCAGCAATTAGGAAGACAATAAAGCTGATAGATAATTTATACTGAGAAGCAGAGTAACTAGGTGATAATGGAGAGCTAACGACTGGAAAGTTCTGAGTACCTCAAAAGTCTCAAAATGCAGTAGACTAAAGCATTTTGCTCTCAGTCATCTGTGCTTGTAAGGGACTACAACAATTTCCTCTTATGAAGATTATAGTCACTGGATATCCTGACTTCCATGCAAAACCTCTTCAAATTGAACTTCACCTTTATGATAATACACAGCTCATTCTTTTCAGTTAACATCCACCGTGATGCTACAATCTGACTGTTTTGAATAAAACCAATACTCCTTGCAAGATAATGCTTAACAAATGCTGTGTACTAAACCTGTCCATGTAGCACAGTTCCATCTGCTTTCCTTTATAAAAAGGTGAATTAAAAAGAAGGCAAAAAAATTTCCCTGTATAAATCAACTATAACTGCAAAAAAAAGGCTTTAGAAAGAAAGTTTTATAGCAGTTTTACTTATGCAGAAGCCCTCATTTTTCTAAGCTTTAATGTTACTTTTAAATTAAAGGATGCATTATTCCGCTATTTATCTGCCACCTGTTACATATTTACTAGCAACAAATGAAAGAAATTATAAAGTTAAATAGGCTGCTTTTCCAATATTCAGCTTTTGAATCAAAGTTGCATCTGGGGAGACATCACAGGAAAACCTACTTCTGAAAAATACCTGTAAAATTCTGAAAACAAGTTAAGCTTAGATAGCTGGAACCTAAAATACTAAGAAAATGTGATTTTTTTTCACTTCATACCCCTTTATACATGTCAAAGCAGAGAAGATCACTAGATAGATTTAGAAAAAAATCTTTAGCAACTATACACAATTTATAAATACAATGTACCAACTTTTCCAAAAACAATTAAAAACTAAATGCCCAAATGAAACAAAAATGCACTCCCAAGTTTAGTAGCAGCCTCTTTAACATCGTTCCATATTAAAAAGTTCCCTGAACAGAAGAAACTGAGAAAAGCAACGAAAAGTTCCCAAAGCACGCAGATATAAAGAATATGTAAATCCTGGCCTCTGAGCATCATTAGCTTTACTGGCAAACTTTCTGGCAATCTGTTAGGTAAGCAACTGCAGTGCAACTAGTTATGGAGGAGTCAGTAACTTCAGAGGCATTTTTGTGGTGCAGAAATATGTCCTTCCATTTATGGATTGCATTTCCTCTGCTGTGTTTCTATTTTCATTTAGAAATTGAGGTAGTATGATACCAAACACTGCTGAAGGTGATAACAAGGTTAATGAACACTACATGTCTGGGGGTCAGCAATGAATCAAGTATAAGCCCTGTATAATGTAAGAATGTAAATACAGAAGTACTAGAGAACGTCAAGCATTCAAAAAATTTATGTGAAACAAGTGGCAAAATGTGACAAACTATGAAGGATACTGTTCCCTTGACTTAAGTCAATATTGTATGAAACTCTGCCAGATGGTATAAATATCCTGCAGTTCCAAACCTCCAAAAAAGCCTTAAATACTTCAGCTGTAAGAACACTTCCCAATTTTGCCTTCTCTATAAGCTGTCTTTGTATAGCAAAACACTGCAACTGTGAAGACAGAACCACGGATAAAGGAACAGATTTTTGGCCATCCAACCGTTAATTCTGAAATGTCACATGAGCAGGAAGGTCAAAACTTAACAGATTCACAGAATATTCTGGGATGGAAGGGACCCACAAGGATCATGGAGTGCAATTCTCAAGCAAAAGGTCCATAGAGGGACTGAACCCACAGCCTTGGTGTTGCCAGCACCAGGCTCTGCCCACCTGCTTTTCTCATACTGGTACCTGCAGCACTGAAGCACAAGGAGTCATCTCATCTAATCCCAGAGGTCTGGACCTCTCAGGTCATGGTCAAGCAGTGTATCTAAATAACTGTGCTGATGAAATTTTCCCTTTTAAGTGTGGAATTACAATAAGAGTGAAAAATCTTTATCAAATGCTCTCTTAGACTTTTCTTAGTTTCATATATATGAAGAAGAGTGCAAGAATTGCCAAAAGATTACTGGAAGGATATGAATGAACCAGCTTAAATCAATCTCCAGTCTCAGTTGAGTACAGGAGTTCAATCAGAGCCCTTTGATATTCAGAAAAAACAGCCACTGTAAGAACTTTGTCAAGTCTTGTACAGAATTCTTAACTTCCAATCTTTCTAGTGAAAGTCCAACTATCTTTCCATCAGTTTACATCAATTCCACTCTCAACAGGATTTGCTTTTGATTAATTCAGTCTTGCAAAAAATTCAGAAGGAACATGGATATGCAGTTTGGGGTTTTTAATTACCTAAACTGAATAATGCATCTTTTCTTAATTCCACATAAACCCAAAGATTCACGCACCACAGAGCACACCAGACAACTGCTGCTGAATTAATGAGAACTACATGGACATTGCAGTACATTTAGTCCAGGGCTTAGAAGAGAAAATAGTTCCTTCGAGCAGTGTTATAGAAATTAGAAATACAAAGTGAGCTAAAGATCAAAAACACTAACCAGAAATCACAGAACTCATGTCAAAAACACCAAAATACAAACTGTCATGTTCTAGGCATAAGGACTTCCAGTTTTGGAGTTATGCAGATATCAATTGTATTACTTATAAAGTTGCCTATAAACAACAAGCATTCAAAATTCAAAGTTGAGAAGATCCCACTCAGCAACAAACTTATTCAGATTCAAAATATTTAAAAACGCAGTCAAAAAATCAATGAAAGAAACTGTCAGGGGAATAACTACTGGATAATGTATAAGACTAGACTTCATGCCTGCAAGGAACTATACATGTTAACGTACCACCTGGGAGCCAAGAAATGAAATTTGATTTTCAACTGGTCTTCCAGCTGACTTAAGATAAGGAACAGATAAATTTTTAAAAAAAATTATCTAATCTCTCATATTACCAGTAAGGAAAGTGTGAAGGACAGTTACATGTTGTAGATAGCTCAAGAAAATTTGGAAATCATCTAACTGATGATAATGTGACATTAAAAGAAGCTTTTAAAACTGCCCCTCATTCAAATAAACACAAATGCCAGAAGACAGCATAAATAATTATGGGTTCCCTCAGCAGTTTGAGGGAATGGGTTACAATATTATTCCACATTCTATTAAAGACAAAACTTAACATTATGGGTAGCCTTCATTTAAGCAGAAGAACTTAATTACAGAGTTTGAAAGACCTCTGAAACCATTAGAGAATCCAAGGGCAGTCATAAAGTAATTAAACTGATAATAAAAAGCAGGATAAAAGGAAAATAGACTGGTTTTTCACATAACATCCAGTTACTGAGAACATATTTTAACCGGACAGAAAAGGATAGCGAGAGAAGAAAATTATGTAATATTTTTCAAAGAATGCAAAATATTTGTCTATTATAGAAAATTTTAGTGATTTATTTTTCAGCATACATCTTTTATACTTGCTATTACTATCCTATTATTATCATAGAGGGGAGCATGACTGAATTAAATATGAGCAAAGAGAGTTAAAACCGGTTATTATAAACTGCTTAGAATTTAGCAGTCAATCTATATCAAAATAACATTCTGTGTTTCTGAATCACTAAATCTGGCAGACTGTGATCTTCAACATTTATGGATTGATGTCCAGAAAAAACATGACAGAACACCAACCAATGATGGCACCAGACAACCTGGCTGCATCAGCTGATGCAAAGTCTCGCTGCTTATGTTCCTTTGCATGAAATACACATAACACCAGTTTAACTTCCAGTATGGAAACATCTACCTGAAAAACATGCTGAAGAACATTAATATGCCTTTAGAAGTTCTAAATATTATAACCATGAAAGAATATTTAAAGTGTTTCACTGAAGGGAGAATTAGCTATATCACAAGGAAATCTTACTAGGAATTCAAATTTAGGTCACTTAAATGAAAATGCTAATTACATTTACTGTTCATGAAAAAAAAACCAAATCCAAAAGTCCAACATAGTAATATATATTTTCTGTTTACAAACATCAGAATTCATAGAGAATAAAATATTTATGAAATATGTCAACCAACTACGGACTTACTGCATTGCAAAGACATTTTAATTGTAGCGTTCCATGACTAGAAACATGGTGGACATTTCAGCAACAATGGAGAAAAGGCAGAAGTGTCCCATACATGTTTTAATTTGTAACTTAGAAAAAGCCCATCAGGTCATGATTGCATACTTGCCTTCCTAATGTGACTAAGGAGAATCCAAATAAACATGTCTGTTAAGCCAGACATTTCTAAGTCATCATGTCTGGGTAGTTTGCATCCAATAGCTTTTAAAATTCACTCTGTGGGCTATTTAGTGTTGGTTTTAGGCAAGTCTGGCACATATAGTTTATAGAAGTTTCAGGAAAAAGTCAATGTTATTTCCATAACTTAAAAGAAGTAACCATGAGCCTATTAATTAATTTCAGATAAAAGACAGAATTCTACTACAAAGGGATTAAGTGGTCAAGATAAGTAATTATATTTATGCATACATTTAGAAAAGCATCACATGCCACTTGCTGTTCCATTAAATGACATGTTTGAGCAACAGAGCTATAAATACTGGTGTAATTTGCCCAGCATTGCCATGGCACTCATTAAATGGACCAGACCCCAGGGAGTCTTAAAATGCATCTGGCACATCTTCCCTAGGAGTCTTGTCAGGAATGTGTTCTTGACCTTAACTTATTCAATATTTCTATTAATATTCTGCCTAATAACATTAGATACCAGAGGATGCAATGCTTGATAATGAAGAGAGTAAGTTAGTGACAAGCAGGCCTTGCAATAGTGTAAAGCAGGATGGCAACAATCTATATGCATTTGTTTGCAAATAACATTTGTTGGCAGGTAACTATAAACATAAAACTGGATTTTTTATTTTCTTCCACTAAAAATACATTCTTGCTCAATCAGATTATAGATGAAAGAGGTCAAATTAGTCCATCCAGCCTGGCAAATACACTAGGAAGCACTTTTTAAAGCTGTATAACTGGTATCAGCTATGATACTAACTTGCAACAGCTTCTCAAAATTCAGAATCTAGGACTACTTTTGGGCTAAGCTTGACACTCCCTCACACATCAAAAAATGGAGATATGCCCTTGCCTATCACCCCTCCCCATCAGAGCAAAAGAGAAACCAGAATGTTTTCGGGGACATTTTTCTGTGCAATGTTAAGTACCCCTCACAGACAGCGACAGACTAGGAATAGTCAATTTAAATTATCTGGTTTGCTTGGAGTTTGCAGAGGTAGGAGCAAGAACACAGTTTCGATGAATGTCAGATGACAAACACTACTGACACCTGAAACGAGTGCTGCCCCAGTGCTTCTCCTCCCCTCCAGTGTCTTTTGGCTAACTGGTTTGACTTCTCATTAGTGGAGAGAGAAGAATATTGTCACAAATTAATGCAACAATATCCATAAAAATCTGTCACAGATTTTGGCAGATATATATTTGTAACAAGTTTACCTTCTGGTATTAATATAGTAGCAACTCAAATGCCTGTTGTGAAATGTTACTTTAACTGGGGCCCTATCAAAATGTACACACTCTGTGAAACCTGAACTGATTAAGGTGCCTAGAAAAAAGCAAAAATGTTGTCTTCAACACAATGCAAATGTGATACAGTCCATTCAGTAACATACTATTAAAAAATCACCAAGCACATTGAGCATTCAAAATCCTTTTCATTAAATTCATTCTGATACCTGTTTGAAGGCATTTAAAGTGTAGAAAGAAATGCTACCAGACATAAGAGCAGTACACATGCACATAGACATCAAAAAAAATTCTTTGAGGAAATTTTAGAGAATTTAGCTTCCATTATATACAAAATTATGCATGATGTAACTAAAATGACCAAAAAAATGCATCAAAGTTGTCTAAGTTTTGTAAGAAATATTGTAGAATGTGGATGTGCATTCAAAGGTTTCACCGATAGATGGCAGAAATGCACAACACTTACCAATAAAGTCATTGTAAATGACTGCACATTTAAGGTGCTAAGGGAGAGCTTTGAGACCTGCAGATGTACCAAAATCCAGTAAACGATTGCAAAGTCAAAGTGGTATCCCTACAACCAAGATATCAGAGGACTTCTTTGTGTCAGTGTAAATAAATTCCATTAAACTAAGTTTTCCAAAAGGAATGAAGTGTTCTACAGATTCAAATATGGTTTCAGGCCGAGCCTGTTCTATAGAGAACATGGCAAGAAAGTCTACATGACATTAAAACAAATGGTGTTTTCACGCACAGATTTTTAACTACAGCTTCAACTTGAAGAACGTGCTGGATGGGCAGAAGGCTTCACACCATCACATCAACTAGCTTAATAAGACACATCACTTTTTCTCCAAAGTCATCTCTCTCTACAGTGGGAAACCAATTGCATTCTCTGATTCACCAAAATACCTGAATTTCCACCAGCGATGTTGGAAACACTCTTCTCAGACCAGGAATTGATACTAAAACCACAAGTCTCATCCAAAATTAATTGACATGTCTGTAAGAGGACCTGGACAGAATTTGAGCAAGCACTGGAAAAAAGGATCCCCTTCTCTAACTGCGCTGATCACCACCTGAAGAGAGTTGTTCTCTATGCTTTGCATGTATCTGTATTTGCATCTGTTGTCTTCTTTCCCCCACTATGTATCTCAAATTACTTTCTGAAAAAATGGTACAGCATGAGCAGCAACCTAGACTAAAAGGGATGTCAGGGAAGAAGGATGAGGGAAAAATCTTCCTGATAATACAATTTACTAGGAATCAAACAGTTTCTACCACTTTATGTTCTGTACAGTAGAGCAGATGAAGCATGCAGTCAGGAAAAGGAAATACATTGTTTACAAGATCTTTTTTATCTTTAATTTCTGTGATCCAATAATATGAGACACTATCAAATTCATATATTAGGTTGGATTAATATCACTGTATTAATATCACAGTCTAAGGCTGATTGTTCCTCATGCACATATTCTTGCAAATGTGATGCCAGGATCATATTTTTTATGTTAAATCCCCCTCTAAAAATACAATCCTGTCAAGGCAATTTAGTTCAATAAAGTCAGCTCATAAAATCAGTATTTCCTTTTTCACAAGCATACAAGTACGTGATAAAAAGCATTTCAGTTATTTGAATTGGCTTTGCTATCACAGAAGATAGAATAACAGTTTTAAGTGGTGGGTGAAGTGTTTTTAAATCTTTGCTAAATAAAACTGGAAGACATTCACTTCTTGCAGGACTCCCCAGTTTGTCAGACTGCAAGCTATCCAAAGGAAAAAAGATCTGAATCTGAAGCTTAGCTAGGATACTCATATTATGACAACTTTGCAGAAAAAAAAAAAATTACCATGGCATTATTTCTCCCACTGCAAATTTTTTTACTGTCCAACAACCCTTTTAGCCTACCTTCACTTAGACTATAAAGACAATATACAGACTCAGCAATGTACTGAAATAATTTGGTTGAAATTCACTGTCAAAATTACCAATAAATCATTCTTCTTTTGGGAACATATTCTCCAATCTGCAGGATCCTACACTTGGAAAACTGTCCTACCACTATCAGAAAGTTTCTTGTGTAGAGTGATATAAATGCTTTTATATATATCACTTGTGCAAGTGATATATACGATTTTATAAAGCAAAGCTTTAGTTTGTGAGCAAGTATCCACACAAATGCTACTATTTGCAAAACAGGGTTGGAAAAAATGTCATGGGGATCTCAATGAAAATGAACATCCAAAACCACACTGATGTTCATATCCGTACAGTTTTCAAGTCAGAGCATAAGAAATTTTTATACAGTATGATAAAGCACTGTATATCACTGAATTACAGATTTATTAAAAATTTCTTTCCTATCTGTACTTCCCCCAAACTTTCAGTAATATGCAGATCTTTCCATGTGCCAGATGTATTCTTTTCACGTGCTTCCTTTTCTTATGGTATCCTGTGCAAGCAAAAATGATACCATAGAAATCCTTTCTGAAAGATTTACCAAAGCTAGAAATTTCGT
>VYZT01049467.1:345-23305 GCA_013400735.1 Pomatostomus ruficeps
GTCCCCGCGGCTCCTGTCCCCGCTGTCCCCGCTGTCCCCGCTGTCCCCCGGCCGCCCCGGGATTTAACCATTGCAGGGGCGGAGGGGAGGAGGAGCCGCCGCGGGGATAATCGCGGGCACAGGGAGTGGCCGGGCAGGCGGGGACAGCATTCCAGCTCCGGGGAGGCTCCGGGCCAAGCGACAAACGCGACCCCTGCGCGAGCACCGGGGGAGGGCGGCACTGGGGGGGACTCGGGTGTGTCAACAGCGCGGAAAATAATCCGGAAAAGTTGTTTTGGGAGGGTGGGTGGTGTTGGGCAAGAGAGGAGATGGTGGGTCCGGGAGGATTTTGGGGTTTTGGTCAAAATCCCTGGAAATTTTGGTCATTTTTAAACTCGGGGGCTGTCACAAGTGTCCGGGTGTCCCTTCAGTTGGGATGGAGGAGAGGGATCCCAGAGCCAGGGGATGGCCTGGGGTGGGACGGAGCCTCCGGGATCATCCAGACCCCAGGAATTCCAGGAATTCCCCCATCCCTGCTGCCCGGGGACACCTCTGTCCCTGCCCGTCCTGCTGAACCCTCCCGGAGAAAGGACGGGCAAGGAAAGTCTCCAGGAACAGGGAAGAAGGTTCTGGATGGAGCAACCTCCCTGCAGGAGCTGCCACCTTGCTGCCCCGTCCCGCTCTGCCAGCCGGGCAGGGAGGTTTCACCCCGCTCAGACCCATCCAGACAGCCCAAATTCCACCCCTGCCCAGCCAAATCCCCGCCAGGAGCAGCACAACCCCGCAGCCGGGCTTGCGACACCCCCGATTTCACCGGGATTCGGAGCTCAGACGGCTCCGGGCGTGAGGTTCCTCTGTGCCAAAGGCGGCCGAGGGAGGATGGGAGCTCAGCTGGATTTTCCGGGAAGCAGGAGGCCCCACGGCAGCCAGGAGCAGTTTTTTGGGAAGTTAAAATTGTGGTCAGACCCATTCCCAAATCTGCCTGTGGGAGCCAGCTCCCATTTTCCTGTGTCCAACCTCCTCAGCAGCTCCTGAGGGAGCTCCACCTTTGGCCAACAAATGTAAAAATGGGAAGAAAATCAGGGGTGGGAGCTGCTGCTTGGAGGAGAGGATTCCTGAGGGCTCCCAGGGGGAAAGGAGAGGCCTGGGAAATTCCTGCATTCCTGTAAAACGTCAGGAATGCCAGGCTGAGGGAGCTGGGTGCGGCCACATCCCAGATTTCAGGGCAAAATGTGGCGCTGAGGGGTTTAAAATCATCATTGCCAAGAGCCAAACCCAGAGCTGGAGTGTGGACATGGAAAATCCAGCTGGTTTCACAGAATTCCAGAATCATCCGGGTGGGAAGGGACCTTCGGGATCCCCCAGTGCCAGCGCAGCCCCAGCAGCGTCACCCCAACCCCTGTCCCCAAGGGCCACATCCCGACTGCTCCTGAGCACTCCCAGAGACAGGGACTCCCCCACTCCCTGGGCAGCTCATTCCAAGGCCTCCCCGCTCTGCCAGGGGAATTTTCTTGCCCAATCTCCACCCTGAGCCTCCCCTGGTGCCATTTGAGGCCGTTTCCTCTCGTTTTTCCACTTTTACCGACCCCCCCTCAGTGCCCCTCCTGGCAGGAGCTGTGGGGAGCAGTGAGGGCCCCCCTGAGCCTCCTCATCCATCCCAAACCCCTTTCCCAGCTCCCTCAGGATTCTCCAGCCCCTTCCCAGCTCCATTCCCTCCCTGGACTCACTCCAGCCCCTCGGTGCCCTCTCTGAAGTGAGAGTTTCAGACTCTTCCCTGGATTTGAAGGTTCTTTTTCCTTGGAAACCAAATCCGATGGAAATGCAGGATAAACATGGATAACAACCCCTCGGGAGCGCTGGCACTCGGATCACCTGCCCAGGGTGGGGGACGAGTGATTCTGGTGGGATTTGTGTCACTGCCTGGGAGTTTTCCAGATTATCCAGGAGAGACACAGAATCCACGAGTCCAACCTGCCCCGGAGAGGAGCTCGATTGCTAATTAATGACCGTGATTAGCGCCAGCCTCTAACTGGGGACAGGAAAAGTGCAGGGGGATGGACTCCCCCGGAGAATTCCCAGGAAAAAGGTGCAGGATTCCTCCTTGGAAGGAATTGAGGATTCTTTTCTCACCAGGGCAGCAGAGCAGGGATCCCTCATCCTCCAGCAGGGATCCTCATCCTCAGAGGAGCATCCAGGGGGGAGGATGGAGGATCTGGGGTGCTCCAAGATGTCCAGGGGGAGGTTGGGAATTCTGGACAGGGACACACGGACACAGCCACGTCCCCTGAGCAATTCCCAGTGACACCTGCACGCCCAGAGGTGTCCCACTCCCTCCTCCAGCCCCAGCCCCGGAGTCTGGGCTTTTAAAAAAGGATCAGGGAATGAGCTGGGAGCAGGAATAGCCGGATCTTAAGAAATAAACCTGGCGCTCTTCCCGTGCTGGCAAATAAACTGGGAAGTTTCCATCAGTTTTATAGGACACAGGTGAGAGCACAGGTGAGGATTTATCCCCTGATTCCTGCAATTTCTTTTTTTAAAAAAGACAAGGCAAAGGAACAATTCAAGCAGGGCTATTTCAGTCCTGGGTTTTGGTTTTTTTTTCTTTTTTCCCAAATATTGGATTTTAGAGCATCAAAATCCAATATTTGGGAGCAATTTTGATGCTCTAAAATCCAATATTTGGGAAACCTAAAGCTCCTAAACCCCCCTGGATGGAGTTTTGGAGCTGATGGGAATGGATCCCTGGAAGAAGCAGGGGCAGGACACGAGCGAGGCACTCAGCCATGCCCGGAGCACCCCACGTGCGGGAGCGGAGGATTCCCGGAGGCGCCGGGACGAGCCCGGATGAGCCCCAGCCCCGGGCATTTCCCAGGCCCCGCTTTCCTCCCCGTGCCTGTTTTCCACGCTCCCGGCCCCGGGACACGCAGGGAGGACGGATCCCGGCTGGCAGTGACATTTCCTGTTGAGCCAGGAGGAGGAAGTGGGGTGCAGGAATGTCTGGATGTGCCACTCCTCACGTGAGCGGCGCCACAAACACCCCACGCCGGCCACCACCGGTCACCGGGGACAGCGGCCTGAGGGCCTCGGCCACGCCGCGTTATCCCCGTGACCGCCTCCCCAAAAATCCGGGTCACGGCCTGGCCGGTGTTTGCTGCAGGAATGAGCCATTCCCGAGGCTGGGATGCTGAGGGTGCCCCTTCCCCAGCTTCCCCCCTGCTCCTCGTCCTCCAAAGTTCCCAAAAGAGCTCCCAAAATCACCACAGAATCCCAGAATGTTCGAGCTGGGAGGCACCTCAAAGATCAGCTCCATGGGAATTCCTAAATCCACAGGGATTGGGAAGAGAGCGCTGGGATCTGCCCAGAGAGCCCCAGAAATGGGAGCAAGAGGAATATTTGGGATTTAGGGAGGGATCTGGGTACCTGGGACACTAAAGTGCCTGGGGGGCAGAACCCTCAAGGACCATCCCATTCCCACCTTTCCCCATCCCAGGAGGCTCCGAGCCCCATCCAGGCTGGCCTGGGACACTGCCAGGGGGATATTTTGAGGCTGGAGGAGATTTGTTAGAGCCTGGAGAGAATTTTCCATGGAAAATCCCTTCCCTGGACCCTTCCCGGGCAGGGGAGGATCTGCCCTGTCCTTCTCCTGGTCTCAGGGGTGGCTGAGCCATCGTGGCTTCCCAGGAGATGTGGGGACAGCGGGAGGTGTCCCTGCCCACGGTTTGGGTTGGGATTAAATGATCTTTAAGGTCCTTTCCGACCCAAACCATTCCAGGATTCCCAGTGCGGGTCAGACCAGCCCATGGATCCCATTCCCAGGTTTCTGCTTCCCAGGCCTGGCTCTCTGTGGCCTGTTTGTCTCTCCGCAAGGTGAGGAGGAAAAGCTCCTTGGAATCCCCCAGGATTTGTACAAATCCCTCCCTCAGCCCAATCCTGCTCAGGACTCTCTGCACTCCAGAGCTGCTTTGTCCTCCAGGAGCCTTGGATATTCCCAATATTCCTGCTCAGCAGTGGAGGAGAACTCTGGAAAATTCCTTGCCCAGGAGCACATCCCGTGAAAGGAAAGAACCAGAGGGAAAGAGACATTGTTGGACATTGGATATTGAGGGGTCTGGTGATAAAAATCCCAAGTGGTTCAGTTTGTGTCTTTGTTCCTTTTTTCCCAGCTTTTCCAGCACTTTTTTGAGCATTATTGGCCCTGAACGCATTCAGCTTCCAGAGACTTCCACAGTTTTTCTGCTTTGCCGCCGTTCTGAGACTCGAAATTCCATTTTTTTTTTGCTGCTGCCGTGACCCCACGGCCCCGGGAGGCTGCCGGGACCTGTCCTGTCCCACGGAACGTGCTCCGGGCTGTGCCTCATCCCTGTCCCCGGCACGGGCGGGATCTGCGCAGCCGTGCCAGGCCTGGCTCCGAGCCACCTCCAGCTCCTGCCCTCCTGACTCAGCCTGCCACTAAAACCCTGCAGATCGCCCTCGAATTGTGCCTGGGGAGCAAACAAAACAAATAAAAAAAATAACAATTCAATAATAAATCCCCGTTTCTGCGGCCTGGCGTTCACGTTTTGGGCCGGGCTCCAGGCCCACGAGCGGAGCGGTGTCACCTCCAGGACAGCAGGGATGGCAGCTGCCACTCCCATCCTGTGCTTCACATCCTGTTGCCACCACGGGCTGCACATTCCGGAGCCCTGGGGCAGGACAGCGTCACCTTGGGACAGCCAGGCCGGCCCTGGTGGCTGCTGGTGGCACCAGGGGACGAGCGGTGCCATCCCCGCAGGAGGACCAGAGCTGAGCAGGAAAATTGAGCATTAAAAACTGGCACGGCCTGAAAAAGGCTGGAAAAATCCGTGAAACTTCCCAAAGGCCTTTTTCCCTCTCGTGTTTCCCTCCCGGGCACGGTCAGGGATCAGAGGAGGAGGATCAGGGTTGGGAAAGTCACGGTTGCTGCTCTGTCACCGCAGCTGGGACACGCGTGCTGCTCTGGTGGCCCTTCAGGGCATCATTTCTGCTCCTCAAAATCCACCTGGGGTTCCCAAAATCACCACGGAATCCCAGAATGTTTGAGCTGGAAGGGACCTCAAAGACCAGCTCGCTCCGCTCCCCTCCATGGGTGTTTCTAAACCCACAGGGATTGGGAACAGCGCGCTGGGGTCTGCCCGGGGAGCCCCAGAAATGGGAGCAGAGCAGGAATATTTGGGATTTAGGGAGGAATCTGGGTACGGCCACACACGGTGACCCCGGGCCTGGGATGAGTTGTCCCCTGTTGTCCCCGGCCCTGGTCCCTGCAGGCTCCTCCTCCTCCTCGAATGGGAATTTTAATGGAATAAAACCCATTCAATTTGTGGAATAAGCCCACAAATACGTCTGATAAACCCAGAAGCTTTTTTCCTCCTTTTTGAAAAATTCCTCAGGCAACTGAATTCTCTGCAAATCCCTAAAAAATGCCTGTGGAAAAATAATAAAAGAGGAGAAGCTGGAGCAGGGAATGCCCTGCCTGTGTCTGTTCCCACCAAAGGGAGTCCAGGAGGGAAGAGGAAAACTGCCCAGAGCTGGAAAAATGAAGGATCCTTCTGAGTTCCTGGTGATTTCTGCATTTCAGTGACGTCTGGGAGCAGAAATGAGGAGGAAAACGCACCTGGAGAAATCCAGGAGAGGCTGTTGAAGGAGCTCAGTTTGGATTAAATAAAATAATTTGTTATTGAATAAAATAATTTGTTATTGAATAAAATAATTTGTTATTGAATAAAATAATTTGTTATTGAATAAAACCATTTGTTATTGAATAAAATAATTTGTTATTAAATAAAGACTCTGTTTCTACAGCCTGTGCTGTGCACACTGGGATTTGGATCAGGATCAAATCCTGGAATATCCTGAGGGAAAGGGACCCCCAGGGGTTGAATCCCAGCCCTGGCCCTGCCCAGACCCCCAACAATCCCACCCTGGGCATCCCTGGCAGGGCTGTCCCAACTCCTGGAGCTCTGGAATGAGCCAGGGTGTTTCTCATCTACTTAACTTATTCAAAATGCCTTTAATCCTGTCACAATCCCTTCTCTGGGTCAGGATTTGGATGGAAATGCAGCTGGGCTGGTGGTAAAGAGGGAAATCCCCCCTTTTTTTGAGGGAAAGCCCGAAATAGAAGGGCAGCAGAGGGGGGATTTGGGGTGTCAGCCCTGCCCTGGGTGGTGTCTGTGCTGATTTTCCTATTCCCGCACCGCAACTTTTGCATATTAAAGTGAAAAAATAAAAAATACCAGGAGGATTTGATGTTTTATCCCCCAGGGGCAGATCCAGCCCCGAGTCCCTGAGGTGGAATGAGAAGGATCAGCCTGCAGGGCAGGGTTGGTGTGAGAGCCTTGGCTGCACCCTTCTCCCAGCTCCCTTTGGCTTTGTTGGGTGGGAAGCAGAAAATAAAACCTCGGGAAAATCCTGCCAGGACCAAAAATCCTGGAAGTCCCTAAAGCTGCCTGGACGGAGACCGCGGGCTGGAGGTTCCTGTGCCCAGCAGCTGCTGGATCAACGCTGCCCTGAGAAACCCCCGCTGCCACCGGGGCTGGGGGTCACCGGGAAAAGGGAATGGGGCTCAGGAACAACGGGAGAGGTGCTCCTGATAGAGCCCCTGGGCTGAGGGGGGTTAAATCCCAGAGTCCCAGGCTGGTGTGGGTTGGGAAGGGACATTAAATCCCATCCATTCCCACCCCTGCCATGGCAGGGACACCTCCCACTGTCCCAGGTGCTCCCAGCCCCAATGTCCAGCCTGGCCTTGGGCACTGCCAGGGATCCAGGGGCAGCCACAGCTGCTCTGGCAATTCCAGCCCAGGGAACAATTCCTGCCCAAGATCCCATCCAACCCTGGCATTTGTCACTCTGCAGCCATTCCCTGGCTCCTGGCCCTGCAGCCCTTGGGAATTGTCTCTCTCCGTGCTTCCTGGGGCTCCTGCAGGCCCTGCAAGGCCACCCTGAGCTCAGCCCAAAGCTTCTCCTCTCCAGGCTGAACAATCCCAGCTCTGCCAGCCTTTCCTCCCAGCAGAGCTGCTCCAGCCCTCTGCTCATCCTGGGGCTCCTCTGGGCTCTCTCCAGCAGCTCCAGGTCCCTCCTGGGCTGGATCCCAGGGCTGCTTCAGCTCTCCCAGGGCTGCTCCCTCTGCTCATCCCAGCCTGGATTGATCCCGGGGGTTATCCCGGCCCAAGTTCAGCACTTGGCCTCGTGGAACCCCAGGAGATCCCCACGGGCACCCCTGGAGCTTGTCCAGCTCCCCCCGGACGGCCCCTGCAGGGCAGCAGCTCCTGCAGCCTCTTTTTCCAAGGTTTTGTGCTGCTCCCGGAGCCATTCCTTGGGAAAGGCTCTGGGGAGGTTTCACATGCCCGGCTGAAGGCTCCAGCTGGACCAGGAGCCCGGGGAGGGAGTTTGGGGCCGTGATAAGGACGTGTAAAACCGAAGCGGGATGCCAGGGGGATATTACATACGATAGCGGCCGCTATCAGCTGCAAAGAATGTTCTGCTCCGTTCTGATTGCCCCTATCTGCTGCTTTTATCAGTTTCCTCCTGCTTTTCTCTGAACAAGCTTCCAGGTTTAGCAGGTCTGACCCAGGCAGCTGCAAATAAAGATAACCCCGATAACTCAGAATGGCACGGGGGGAACTTGGAATGGCACGGGGGAACTCAAAATGGCACGGGGGAACTCGGAATGGCACGGGGGAACTTGGAATGGCACGGGGGGAACTCGAAATGGCACGGGGGAACTCGGAATGGCACGGGGGAACTCGCTCCGAACCCACACAGCCCGGGGCTGGGAAGGGTTTTTCTTTAATTTTCTTTAATCCCAAGGATTTGATCTCCCATCCCTGCAGCTCTGATTTCTGATAATAAAATAAAAATCCACCCGCTGCAGGAGCGAGTTCTCCGTGAGATGGGAAATCAGAGCTTGGGGTTCTCCGGGACGGGGAGGGGAAAGGATGAGCTCTGGATTTGGGGACACCAGAGCTGCCTCGGATCAGCACAAACGCCCTTCCCTGGCTCTGGATTTCCACACCCGGAGCCATTCCTTGGATATTTCCCCTCAGTGCTGCACTCAGCTTTTGTTCCAGCTGGAAGTGGCACCAAAGCCGAGCCTGGGCCCTCAAAACCGAGCCCGTGGGTTCATCGTGGGCAGGCAGAGCCGGGTTCTAAACCGAGAGAGGGAGCGGATCAGAGATGGGGCGGCTCAGGGATCCAGCGGCAGCCACAGCTTCTCTGGGAACACGTGCCAGGTCCTAACCACCCTCCCAGCCAGGAATTCCTGCCCAAAACCCCATCCAGCGCTGCCCTCTGGCACTGGGAAGCCATTCCCTGTGTCCTGTCCCTCCATCCCTTGTCCCCAGTCCCTCTCCAGCTCTCCTGGATCCCTTCAGGCCCTGAGCTCTCCCTGGAGCTTCTCCTCTCCAGGTGAACATTCCCAGCCCGGCTCCAGCCCCTCAGAGCATCTCCCTGGTTCCTCCAGGCTCCCTCCAGCATTTCCATGTTTTTCCAGGCCCGCTGTCGCTCCGCGGAGCTGCCCCGGCGCTGCTGGGCAGGGATGGGTGCCCAGGCGGTGCCCGGCGGCTGCTCCGGGCTCACCGCTCCCAAGAGCGGAGCCAAACCCCGGGAGTGCAGCCGGGGTGAGGAATTCGCTCCCGACATTCTGAGCTCGGTGCCGGTGGCAGCACCTGCCCGGCCCTGGTTAACCGGGTGAGTGGGTGCCCGCTGGGGACGATCAGCCCCTTCCTTCCCCCGAGCCTGCCGAACAGGTTGGGAGCAAAAAACAACGGCCGAGGCCACGAGCGGCGCTGGAAATTCATTTCATGGCTTTGTACGAGTGAAAAAAAAACGGGGAAAAGAGAATTCCGAGACTGAAAGGCGCAAACGCACGGTGGGAACCCACCGAGGGTGGCACAGCAGGGCTGGGTTGTGAGAGCTCCTCGCTGTTTTAATTGTAATTAAATAAAAAAGCGGAGCTGATAAAAGGGAAAAAAATGGGATGGAATTAATGCTGAGCATCGCCACCCTCACAAATAACCCCCCCAGGGCTATGAAAATAAAATGACCCAAAATACCTGAAAAATTCAAAATCCTTCAAAATACCTGAAAAATTCAAAATCCTTCAAAATACCTGAAAAATTCAAAATTCTTCAAAATACCTGAAAAGTCCAAAATACCTGAAAAATTCAAAATATCTCAAAATACCTGAAAAGTTAAAAATCCTTCAAAATACCTGAAAAGTTAAAAATACCTGAAAAATTCAAAATCCTTCAAAATACCTGAAAAGTTCAAAATACCTCAAAATACCTGAAAATTTCAAAATACCTGAAAAATTCAAAATTCTTCAAAATACCTGAAAAATTCAAAATACCTCAAAATACCTGAAAATATCAAAATACCTGAAAAATTCAAAATTCTTCAGAATACCTGAAAAGTCAAAAATACCTGAAAATTTCAAAATACCTCAAAATTTCCAAATACCTGAAAACACCTGAAAATTTCAAAACACCTGAAAAATTCAAAATTCTTCAGAATACCTGAAAATATCAAAATACCTGAAAACACCTGGGGTGGAGGGAGAGCTGCAGGAGGGAGCCTTTGCTGCATTCGAAGGGTTTCGTGTCATTGAAGGGTTTAATGTCATTAACGGTTTTCATGTCATTAAATCTTTTGATTAATTAAAGGTTTTCATGAATTAAAGGTTTTAATTCATTAAAGGTTTTCATGTCATTAAATCTTTTAATTAATTAAAGGTTTTAATTAACTTAAGGTTTTCATGAATTAAAGGTTTTCATGAATTAAAGGTTTTCATGTCATTAAAAGCAAATTTTTGGTGCAATTTTACACCAAGTCCAGGGGCCTGGCTCTGCAGATCCCAAAGGAAGTGCGAGATCCCAAAAGAGCAGTGAAAAATCTCAGTTTTTCCAGAGCTGTTCTTGGCTTTCCATTCCTCTGGAGGAAAATTAAGGACTGGGATAATGAAGCCGCTGGAGATTTTCCAAGCTGCTCCAGACACTGCAAACGCAGATCTTGTCCTTAATTTAATGATATTTAATGATATAAATATCCTTAAAAACCCCCCAAGCCTGACTCTTTCATCCCAAAGCAGCTCCGAGCGGGAAAAGCTGATNAAATACCTGAAAAATTCAAAATACCTCAAAACACCTGAAAAATTCAAAATCCTTCAAAATGTCTGAAAATTTCAAAATACCTGAAAAATTCAAAATTCTTCAGAATACCTGAAAATTTCCAAATGCCTGAAAACACCTGGGGTGGAGGGAGAGCTGCAGGAGGGAGCCCTTGCTGCATTCGAAGGGTTTCGTGTCATTGAAGGGTTTAATGTCATTAACGGTTTTCATGTCATTAAATCTTTTAATGAATTAAAGGTTTTCATGAATTAAAGGTTTTAATTCATTAAAGGTTTTCATGAATTTAAGGTTTTCATGTCATTAAATCTTTTAATGAATTAAAGGTTTTCATGAATTAAAGGTTTTAATTCATTAAAGGTTTTCATGTCATTAAATCTTTTAATTAATTAAAGGTTTTCATGAACTAAAGGTTTTCATGAATTAAAGGTTTTCATGAATTAAAGGTTTTCATGTCATTAAAAGCAAATTTTTGGTGCAATTTTACGCCAAGTCCAGGGGCCTGGCTCTGCAGATCCCAAAGGAAGTGCGAGATCCCAAAAGAGCAGTGAAAAATCTCAGTTTTTCCAGAGCTGTTCTTGGCTTTCCATTCCTCTGGAGGAAAATTAAGGACTGGGATAATGAAGCCGCTGGAGATTTTCCAAGCTGCTCCAGACACTGCAAACGCAGATCTTGTCCTTAATTTAATGATATTTAATGATATAAATATCCTTAAAAACCCCCCAAGCCTGACTCTTTCATCCCAAAGCAGCTCCGAGCGGGAAAAGCTGATATTTTAAGGAACACAACGTCCGGGGGAGAGGAATTCCAGGGGAGATGCCGCCAGACCCAGCCCGTGGAGGAGGAAAAGGAAGGAAAGGCAGGAAAACTTCCCTGACGTGGATTTGGTGTTGGATCCTGGGATGGACACCCGGGAGCTGCTCTGGGAGTCTGAGTTGAGCTCAGCCATCCCCTGTGTGGGATTGAGCAGCAGAAATTATGGAATTGCGCTTCCCAGAGTGGGGATTCCCAACCAGGGGCTGGCGCTGGGGCCTTGAGCAGTAATTAATTGGGATGGGAACTCTGGGAATGTTTCCATGGCAGAGACCCCGTGGGCTGCTCAGTCTCTGCACACGGATTTTGCTGCCAGGATCCAACCCCATCCATAGGAAGGGAATTCAAAGCAGCCAGAAAGTCTGGGAGAGCTGCTGGGAATCAAAATCATGGAATTATTGGGGTTGGAAAACCCCTCCGAGGTCTTCGAGTCCACCCCTTAACCCAGCCCCAACCCTCGGCCTCAAGCGCCGCACCCGTCACAGTTTCCCTCCAAAGTCTCTGTTTTTCCACAGGAATGTTTTTCAGAATAAAAAAAAAAAATTGGAAACTTTTCCTAAAATTTTATCCCAAAGAGAGGCGCGGTTCTGAAGGCAACAGATTAGCAGAGCATTGCACGATTTATAAAATCATTCTGAGCCGGGCAAAAACGCGAATGAATTATTGCAGCTGCTTTTTCTCGGGAGGATTTGGTCTTCCCTGAAAATGATTGACTGAGCCGCAATTAACACCCCTGCCCTGTGCTTGGCTCTAATTAGGTCCTAATTAGGCTCTCATTTCACCCCGGCAACAGCAAGATTTGCCGCTTTGGAGAAGCAGAGAATCCCGGGATGGTTTGGGGTGGAAGGGAAAGAAAAACTCATCCCGTTCCCATGGCAGGGACACCTCCCAGTGTGCCAGGCACTCCCAGCCCAGCGTCCAGCCTGGCCTTGGGCACTGCCAGGGATCCAGGGGCAGCCAGGGCGGGGTTGATTCCCAAAATCCCTCCTATCCCTGCCCTCCATGTCTGCGGGTGAAGCCGATGAGTCCGTGATATTCCGGGTGCATCCCAACGTTGTCCTCCCGGCGATCCCAACGCGACGCCGGTGCCGGCACTGGGATATCCCAGCTCCATCAGCTTCACCGTCAGGCCTCGGTCAGCCTGGCCAGGTCCTGTGGCTCTGCAGGAGGGTGAGAACCTCCCGTGCCCACATCAGGCGTCGCTCACATTGTCCCCGTGTCACCCACAGCCCTGTCCCTGTCCCTAGGGCGATTTCTCCTCGGGGATCCTGGCGCCCGGCTGCTCCACGGCCAGCTGGTTCTCCAGCACGCAGCAGAGCCGGTAGCTCTCCAGCAGCTTGGCCCGGCGGTATTCCCGGTCCTTCCTGTGCCAGGCGTCGGTGGCGATGTAGGTGTTGTAGGGGTCGCGGGGCCCCTCGAGGCGCCGCGCCCGCAGGTTGCTCACCATCACCGCCACGGTGAAGAAGCCGAACAGCCCCAGCATGAGCAGCACGTAGACGATCTCCAGGCCGCTCCCGGCGCTCCTCGGTGGTGCAGGGACGGAGCTGTTGCTCTGCTCCGGGCAGTCCCGCAGCAGCTTGGACAGCAGCAGCGTCAGCGCCGTGCTGTTCGACAGCGCCAGCATCCCCGTGTTCGGTCCCCGGCGCTTCTTCCTTCCCCCGGCTGGAAGAGGATGGAAATCAGGGGATGGCGTCAGATAAACAATGGATTTCCTCTGTCTCCCTTTCCTGGTTCCCCTCCTCGGCGAGGGATTCACCTCAGAGAGCCTGGAAGGACCTGGAGGGGTTTCTCACCTCCCGTGTGTGACCCACCCAAGGCTGAGTCCCCCCCTCGGAGCTCACAGATGCTCTGTCAGGGGTGCAGCCACCAGAGACCCACCCCGACCTCCCCGGTGCTGTTTGAAGTCCCCCCAAATCCCCCCAGGCATGAGAGGGTTCTGATCTCACCTCCCTGTGACCTGACAGGACCCAGGAGCGGCTGGAGCGGGGCCAGGAGGGATTGAGGTTGGATTTTAGGGAAAGGTTCTTCCCGCAGAGGGTGCTGGGCACTGCCCAGGCTCCCCAGGCAATGGTCCCGGCCCCGAGGCTGCCAGAGCTCCAGGAGCTGGGAATGGGGACACCCAGAAGCTCCTGGAAGCCCAGACCCGGCCAGGCACAGCCTCTGCTCCGGGAGTGTCACGCAAGAGGCTGAAAGGTCCTTTCCCCTTCCCAAAGCCACCGTAAATCCCCCAGTGAGAGGAGTCCTGGCAGCTCTGCATTCCCAAATCCTCAGCACCCAGGTGACACCAAATCATAGAATCATTCTGGGGTTGGAAGGGACCTCAAAGCCCATCCAGTGCCACCCCTGGCATGGCAGGGACACCTCCCAGTGTCCCAGGTGCTCCCAGCCCCAATGTCCAGCCTGGCCTTGGGCACTGCCAGGGATCCAGGGGCAGCCACAGCTGCTCTGGCAATTCCAGCCCAGCCCCTCCCCCCCCTCCCAGGGAACAATTCCTGCCCAAGATCCCATCCAACCCTGGCATTTGTCACTCTGCAGCCATTCCCTGGCTCCTGGCCCTGCAGCCCTTGGCAATTGTCTCTCTCCACTTTCCTTGTAGCTCCATCCAAGGCCAGGCTGGACATTGGGGCTGAGAACAGCGTGGGACAGTGGGAGGTGTCCCTGCCGTGGAATGGGATGATCTTTAAGGTCCCTCCCAACCCAAACCATTCCAAGATTCCATAAAAATGGATTTTTTTTCTGCCTCTGTTTCTCCTCCCTGCTGAGGCTGAGATTGATATTTACCGCACAAACACAGGTGGGTGTTAAATGCCAGATACTCCCCCACGAACCCCATTTTCTCAGCTCTCTCAGATCACAGCACCTCTATTTTAATTTCCACCGAGCAAACATCTCCAACCCTCTCCTACTGCAGCCAGAACCCCGGCAGCCTGGAGGAGCACTCACCTCCAGAAACCTTCAGAAAACACAGCTCCGGCACCGCTTCTTGCGGTTTGATGGCACAGAAATAAAACCTGGGCCACTCCCGGATCAAAAACCAGCACAGCCCATCACCAGCTCCCAGATTTTCTGCCTCCCAAACGTTCTGGTGCTCGTCCAGCGCCGCACTGACCTCCCTGGCTCGTTTCCCCGCCGCTCCTGCCGGGATGAGCAGGTCAGACACCGCTCTCCGTTGCACAAGGCAGCCCCATTTCCTCGCTCCAGCTCCCGGGGATTTTGCAACCCGGCAGCACCCGGGGCACCGCTCCGGGCTGGGGCAGCGGCGCATCCCGGGAGGAAGAGGTGATCTGGGAAGGGATCGGCAGTTCTGGGATGGGCAAACACCTCCTGCAGCCCCTCCTGCCTGTGGGAAATCCCGCACCTCTCCCTGCCTGTCCGGCTGTCCCTCGCTGCTCCCCTTCAAAAGCAGCACCTGTGCAGCGGGAAACACTCAATTCTCCCCAAAACCCGCACTTTTCTCTGATCACAACCCAGAAATTCCGTTTTCTTGCACGCTATAAAGCATCCCGCTGTCCCAAAGCGGAAAACCCAGCAATCCCCCCTAAATCAGCCAAGCGATCCATCCCCGGGGATGCAGCTGCCGTGGGATCGCTCCCAGCCCGGAGCGGCGAACGAACCCCGGCAGCAGAGCCCGGATCCCGCTCCTCCCAGGCTCCCGGGGCTTCCCAGTTTTCCGCTCTCATCCCGGCGCTCTCAGCCCGGACACACCTGCAGGGCTCCAGGAGAAATGGGAAGATGCCAGCCCTGGAAAAGCCGCTGGAAAATGGGAGTGAGGGGCTGAGGCGGCTGCTGGCTGCCGCAGGGACCCCGGCCGGGCTGTCGCTGTGGCTGTGGCTGTCGCTGTGGCTGTGGCTGTCGCTGTCCCGAGGCGATCGGGAAAGTCCCGGGGGAGGGCAGCGGCCCCGGTGCCGTCAGCGCTGCCGGTGCCCAGGTGGGAGGTGCTGAAGGGCACCCGGCGAGGGAATTACGAGCCAGAGGCAGAGCAGCACAGGAGAGAGGGAATCAGGAATGTCCTGAGGGGGAATAAATCCCCAGGGATCATCCGGGACTGCCCAGACCCCCAACAACCCCACCCTGGGCCCCCCTGGCAGCGCTGCCCAAACGCTCCTGGAGCTCTGGCAGCCTCGGGGCCGGGACCATTCCCTGGGGAGCCTGGGCAGTGCCCAGCACCCTCTGAGGAAGAACCTTTCCCTAAAATCCAACCTCAATCCCTCCTGGCCCCGCTCCAGCCGCTCCCTGGCTCCAGCAGCTCCAACCTCAGGCTCCTCTGGGACATTCCCGGTGATGCTGTCCCGGCCCCCGGCACTGCCCGAGGCCCATCCCGCAGGGACGTTGCACATTTCGGGGTGTCAGGAGCAAGGGGAGATCATTTCAGGGCTCCCCTCAACCCCAAGCACCGGCTCACTCCTACCCACCACCTAAATACCAAAAATCTCACTCCAAATCCCATCCCAGATTTTCCAGGTGAGGGAGAAACATCCGTGGTCACCACTGAGCCAGAGGGGGATTCATCAGTGCCCACCTGGAAGCCACTGGTGGGCACTGATGAATTCCCTCCGGCTCAGTGGTGACCCCAGAAATTTAATGAAATTTAATGAAATGTAATGAAATTTAATGAAATTTAACGAAATTTAATGAATTTATCAGCTGTGAAAGATGCATTTGAACTCCTCCAGAGGATGCTGCTGCTGCTGTGGGATAACATCCCCTCACCATTCTCAGGGCCCTGGCAGGTTCAGCAGCCTCCAGACTTTTCCAGAGCTTTATTCCATTTTTCCCTGCCCCTGTTTCCCTTGCCTGAGCCACTGCTGCACCCAAAGGAAGGAGCAGGCTGTGGGATTAATTCCCCAGATCAACCGAATCCCTGGAAAAATCTGAGTTTATTTCTGTTCCAGCCCCTTCTGCTCAGTTTCTCCCCTCCAGGGCAGCCAAATTCCGTTTTCCTTCACCCCTGGAGCAGGATCTGCTCCTTTTTGTCCTCACATCCCCAGGGAATTCCCCTCTGAGACCTTCCAGGTGCACGGAAGGAGGAGAAGCTGAAGGGGCGGCCCAAGCTCCAGGAGGAGTCCCAGGGGGAGGTGATTCCCTTCCCAGCGGCACCAGTTTGAGGCCAAGCACGGCCACCAAAAGCCTGGAACACAGAGCAAGTCAAGCCTGAGCGTGTGGATCACCCAGATCACAGCAGGGTGTCCCCAAAATGTCCCCCAGCACTGGAGCATCAGCAGGAAAAGCTGCTGGAAGGATGGGCCAGGAGTAATCAGGGAAACTGCGCTGCTGGATAAATCAGTGGGATGAATGAATTGATTAAATCAGCGATGCTGAGGGCTCGGAAATGGGGACTGGGGACAAGGGCTGCAGGGCCAGGAGCCAGGGAATGGCTGCAGAGTGACAAATGCCAGGGTTGGATGGGATCTTGGGCAGGAATTGTTCCCTGGGCTGGAATTGCCAGAGCAGCTGTGGCTGCCCCTGGATCCCTGGCAGTGCCCAAGGCCAGGCTGGACCTTGGGGCTGGGAGCACCTGGGACAGTGGGAGGTGTCCCATGGGATGATCTTTAGGGTCCCTTCCCAACCAGGCCATTTGATGAGGAATTTTTTGAGATCTCCTTCCCCCCTCCCAGTCCCACCAGTTTGGTTCCCAGCCCAGGGCAAGTCCTGTGTCCATCCGAGCAGATCCATTTTTCCAGAAGCATCTCTGTGACTTCTATTTCACTTTGGGGGACTCTAGAGCGCCCGTGACAGGGAGATTATTATTTAATATATTTTTATATGAAATATAAATTTAATAATTCCAACTCCGTGTAGGAATTCTCTGTGCCCTCCTGGATCTGTCAGTAGGCACAGATTGCATTTTCCCCGGCTCAATGACGACCTGTGGAGTGATGGGATCCCTCAGGAAGTTTCCTCTGGAAGGTGACAAAGGACATTTCACAGCACAGGCTCCTGCAGATCTCCTGAAACCATTTTCCCAAAACCCTTTTGGTTTTAAATTGGCCTCATTTTTGTTTTGAGGAAAGGAATATTGAAATAAGGATGGAGAGCAGAAAATGCACTTTATTCTTTCAGTGAATTTTCCCTTTTTCTTGGAGAAGCTGCTGCTGTGGCCCTTGGACAGGAATAGATGAGGTCTAAATTGTTGCTGTCCAGATCTTTATCTTTGCCATGGAAATCCCCCAAAATCAGGGGAAAGGCCCAGATTTGGACAAACCCTCCCTGGCAGAGTTCTCGGGGCTCCTGAGCAAGAGGGGAGGGAGAAATAATTCCGAATTCATTCAATAATTCAGAATTCATTCAATAATTCAGAAATGATTTGGTGCCCCGAGCTGGGCTCGGCTCCTGCAGGCCCCAGGTCCTGGCTCTGCTTCCTTCAGGGGACAGGAGGGGACTGGGACCTTCTCCAGCTCCATTTCCCAGCCCAAGGGTGTCCCCAACCCAAACCATCCCAGGATTCTGTGATCCCCTGAGAGGAAATTTGGGTTCTCAGCTCCCACAGGCCAGGCAGAATCCCCTGGGATTTACACAGAGGGAGGAAGGTGAGGCTCTGATCAAGCTCAAACTTCCCAGGAGCTCACAGAATCCCAGACTGGTTGGGTTGGGAGGGACCTTAAAGCGCACCCAGTGCCACCCCTGCCATGGCAGGGACACCTCCCACTGTCCCAGGCTGCTCCATGTCCCATCCAGCCTGGCCTTGAACCACCACACTGGAAGTTTGGTTCATCCCCCCAATATTTAAAGTGCAGAAAACCAGACCTGTTTGATCTCCTTTGGCAGGGTGATCCCTCAGCAGAAATATCATTGAACCTTTGGCTTCTCCTCCACTGACTCCAACCACCTCAGAGGGCGTTTTACACCCCCATTTTATTTTATTTTAGCAAATCCCAGGATCCCCGAGGCTGGAAAAGCCCTCCCAGCCCAGGCAGTCCCAGCTGTGCCCGATGGCCACCTTGTCCCCAGCCCAGAGCTCTGAGTGCCACGTCCAGGTGACACCTGCAGGGCTGGGGACTCCAAAGCTCCCTGGGCAGCCCCTGCCAAGGCCTGAGCGCCCTTTCCAGGCAGAAATCCTCTCGGACCGCGGAGCAGCAGAGATCTTTCTTCCTCAGAAACCAATTTTGGCAGGGGCATTGTCAGAAGCAAAGATCAGAGATCCCCAATGGCGCAGGAGGAATGATCTGTCCCAACATCCTCTCCAAGCTCCCAGGAATCTGCACCAAATTTCTGGGGAATGTCAGGAGAGGAGGAAGGACCTCAAAAACACCCCCAATTCAGGAAAAGAATTACCCAAAAAAAAAAAATACCCCCAAACCACAGGGGCAGGGGAACTTTCTGTGCTGAGAAGCCAAACTGACAAAGGCCTTTTTGTTAATTGAGCTGCAATAATTGAGCAGAAATTATTGAAGCTCCGTGCCCCAGCTTCCCCTGCCTGCCCAGCACATGAGCCCAGCCTCGCCTCCCTTATCGAGGAAGTTTTTGGAGGCAGCAGCAGCAGCAGCCCTGAGTAATTTCTTTATCTCATTTCCTCTTCTTGACAAGGGCCTGCGTTACGGAGCGAGGCCCAGATAAGCTCTGCTCCGCGGGCAGCCCCGCGTGTCTTCCTGCTGGGCTGGTTTTCCCCGGAGCTCAGGGCGCGTGGGAGCAGCACCGGCTCATTCCCACCCTTCCCAAACCTCGGGAGCCTCCGGTCCTGCTGCGCTGATTCCCGGCAGAGCGGGAGGGTCCCTGGATGTGCAGCTGCAGCCCCGCAGCCCTCGCTGGAGGACTGGTGTGGGTTTGCTCTGTCCTGAGCATCTCATCCTCCTCTCCCCAATTTTCCATGGATTTCACCGTGTGAGCGGGAGCAAGTCCATTCCAGGTTTGGAGTAAGGAAAGTCAAACCTCATTCTTGGCCTTCAGGCAGGGTCAGAACAGTTCCCAAAATCCCTTCCTGAGCAGCAGCAGAGGAGCCGGGTCATGGAATCTTGGAATTTTGAGGTTTGGGGTGGGAGGGACCTTAGAGATCATCCAATTCCACGGGCAGGGATTTCCCCCATCCCAGGCTGCTCCGAGCCCCATCCAGCCTGGCCATGGGCACTGCCAGGAACAGGGTGGCCACAGCTTCTCCTGGCACAGCGGGAGGTGTCCCTGCCACTGGATGGGCTCTGAGGTCCCTCCCATCCCAATCCATCCTGGATTCCGTGGTCACTCCCCGGTCACTGCACAGGGTTTGTTCCTTCTCTGCTCACCGGGGTGGGCTCAGGTTTGCAAATTCCATCAGCGAGCACTGAAATCCTTACCTGGGAGCAGCACCTGGCTGGGGAGGAGAACCCCGAGTCCCTTCTGCAGGAAAATCCGTCTCTCCCTTCTTCAGGAAAATCCGTCTCTCCCTTCTGCAGGAAAATCCTCCTCTCCCTTCTTCAGGAAAATCCTCCTCTCCCTTCTTCAGGAAAATCCTCCTCTCCCTTCTCCCGTCGGCACCGTGCGCTCACCGGAACTCCACTGGATCACTGGGGCTGGAAAAGACCTCCAAGACTGAATCCAACACTGATGAGAGGTTGGTCCTGCTCACCTCCTGCCTCACTGAAAACCCTCCCAGGGCTGAGGGAGCTGCTGCAGGAAGTGCTGATGACACAGAACTGATTCTGGAGCGATCATCTGCCTTCCGTGTCTGATCCTGCAGCGATCATCTGCCTTCCGTGTCTGATGATGCAGCGATCGTCTGCCTTCCGTGTCTGATGAGGGACAGAGACAGTGTTCCCCGAAGTGCCTGAGGCTGCAGCTGCCCCTGGTGACATCCTGACACTGCTCCAAGTGACCCTTTCCGCTTAAATCCCATCCAGTGCCACCCGTGCCATGGCAGGGACACCTCCCGCTGTCCCAGGCTGCTCCCAGCCCCATTGTCCAGCCTGGCCTGGGACCCTGCCAGGAATGTGGCAACCACAAACCTTTCTAAGCCGGTCCTCTGAACCTGAGAGAGCTCCTTCCTTCTCCTGAGCTTTCTGCTGAACTCTGCGTGACCGATAAAGGTGTTTTCCTTTCTTTCTTTTATGTCTGAAGAGAAATAAAAGGACATTGTGGAGAGGGCCGGGGTGTAGGGCTGTGCTGGAGATGCCGAGGATCATCAGGGCTCCAGGGGGACCTTACAGAGCCCTTCCAGCACCTAAAGGGGCTTCAGGAGGCTGGAGAGGGACTGTTCCCAAGGAGATGGAGGGACAGGACAAGAGGGAATTCGACATCAGGAAGGAATTGTTCCCTGGGAGGGTGGGGAGGGCTGGGCTGGAATTGCCAGAGCAGCTGTGGCTGCCCCTGGATCCCTGGCAGTGCCCAAGGCCAGGCTGGACATTGGGGCTGGGAGCACCTGGGACAGTGGGAGGTGTCCCTGCCATGGCAGGGGTGGCACTGGGTGGGATTTGAGGTCCCTCCCAACCCAAACCATTCCATGACTCCCCCAGGTCCCTCCCGCTCTGCTCCTGCCCTTCCCCTGCACTTTTCACCCGTGCATTTACCCACACATGGAGTTTTTCCTCTCACCCGCCAGATTTTCATTACTCCAGGCATTTCTTTCCCTCCTGGGCAAACAAGTCTTCCCAGTTCTTTTTTCAATTCCCTCCCACTCAAAACAATGGGGCAGGCAGGGAGCGAAACTGTCCCTCCTCACACCGGGCTGCCACAAATTCCTCCTGCCCTCAGCGAGGGACTAAACTCGGCATTCCCATTCTGCCCTGGGCAGCTGGAAAGGCTGAATCCTGATCTGGATCTCAGTCAGGACTGGAAGAGCCACTGGCGTTGCCCATCCTGGATTTGTTGCCTCAGTGACAATCCAGGGGTAGCAGAGCACAAGCAAGGGATGAGCTGACCTTCAGCACAGTGTTTGTAAGAGTTGGGCTTCATTAGTGAGGTGTTTTAATTAATTATGCTGGTTCCCTTCTTTTGAAAATTCCCGAACTTCTGCTGCCTCAGGACTGGAAAGGGAACGTCCTCAGAGAACAGGGAGTGGGTAAAGGAACAGCTGAGAGTGAAAACGGCTTCAGCTCCACACAGAGACACTCGGGAAAACCCAAACTTAATATGGGAGAGCAATTCTTTCATAGAAATCCCAGATTGCTACAAAACCCATTGGATTTTGCAGAATCCCAGGATCCCCGAGGCTGGAAAAGCCCTCCCAGCCCATGGAGTCCCAGCTGTGCCTGATGGCCACCTTGTCCCCAGCCCAGAGCTCTGAGTGCCACGTCCAGGTGACACCTGCAGGGCTGGGGACTCCAAAGCTCCCTGGGCAACCCCTGCCAAGGCCTGAGCGCCCTTTCCAGGCAGAAATTCCTGCTGCTGTCCAAGCTGAGAGTAGATTTGGATTAGAAATTGGGAAAGAATCTTCCCTGGGAAGGTGGGGAGGCCCTGGCACAGAGGAGCTGTGGCTGCCCCATCCCTGGAATGTTCAGTTCCAGGTTGGAGGGGCTGGAGCAGCCTGGGACAGTGGGAGGTGTCCCTGCCATGGCTGGGGCTGGAATTGGAGGATCTTTAAGGTCCCGCCCAGCTCAGCCACCCCGTAACTCCGTGATCCCTGCCCCGTGCCGTTCCCAACGCCGTGACTAAAGGATTTACTCATTTTCAGCCTCCTTTGTTTGTTCCACACCAGGAAATGGAAAAAGTGAATTCCTGTTGATCGTCCCCTCTGCCAGACACAGCTCATTATTCCCTTTGTTTGGAAAGTTTCACCGCCCATTAATCAAAGCTCATTAATGCAGCACCATCCAAATATTTTCCAGCAGCTCTCACCACGGGGATGGTTTTTATCCCAGTGTTACGAGCAGCTCCAATCCTGTCCAAAAGCTCAGCTCGGCATCACCTTTTAACTCAAATTAAAATAAATAAGTAGGATTTTTATGCATTTGGCAATTTTATCCGGCTGTGGCCATCCCAGGAGCGCTCTGGACAGGGAGGAGCGCTGGGAATGACGAGGAGCCGGGAATTGGGGAACATTTGAATCCTCTGCCTTGGTGCTGGTGTTTGTTTGGAATTCTCCTCCACGCAGCTCTGCCCTAGCAAAGCTGAGCTTCAACATCTCCAGTGCTCCTCGTCCTTCACTAAATGTAATAAAGCCTCTGATGGCAAATTAATTAACCACGCTGACAGCCGGGATTTAATTGCGGGCGATGAGGGAACCTCCTGGAAAGAGCCAGAGAGAGGGGTCGCTCCAAGTGAAGCTTTCTGGGGCAAAGCAGCAGCGGGAAAACAAAATCTCTGTTTGCTCTGCTGCTCCTGAAATTCAAGTTTAACCCCTTGTTTCCCCACAGAACAAAATAATGTTCCCATGGGATTTTTTTCTTTCTTTTCTACACAATTGCCTCAAATGGTTTGGGGTGGAAGGGACCTTAAAGCCTATCCCATTGCACCCCCCGCATGGCCAGGGACAATTTCTGCTGTCCCAGGTTGTTCCAGGCCCTGTCCAATCCAGCCTTGCAGAGGTGTCCCTGCTCTGGACGCTGCTCATCACCCCAGCCCATAAACCAGGACACAAAACTGCTTAAAAACAGCCCTGAAATAATCAAAATATCGACTTTTTCCTTTTAAATTAAAGCTGCAAAGTCCAAACTCTCCACTGGGTTTGGATCCCTGAAGGGGTTGGGTTTGGGGTTTTTTTAAAACTGAGATCAACAACAAACTTACCTGCAAATGTGGCTTTTACAGGGGCAGAGAATCGTCAGGGTTGGACGAGACCTTCAGGATCACCCAGCCCCAGCAGCGTCACCCCAACCCCTGTCCCCAAGGGTCACATCCCGACTGCTCCTGAGCACTCCCAGAGACAGGGACTCCCCCACTCCCTGGGCAGCTCATTCCAAGGCCTCCCCGCTCTGCCAGGGAAAAAATATCCTGCAAGGTCCCATCTGCACCTCTGGGAGCCCCAGCCCCACTCTGGGGAGCACAGACCAAGTCTGGGGTGGCTGACGCTTCCTCCCCAGCACACCCAGCACAAAACCCTTCTGTTCCGTCTCCCCAGGAAAAATCCCCCACATTTCACTTTGATTGGTAACACACAATAAACTGAGGCTGGAACCGGGAAAATGGGT
>VYZT01049471.1:0-16723 GCA_013400735.1 Pomatostomus ruficeps
AGTAAAGGATGTTTGGTTGTGGAGCTGAGAACACTGGGGTCAATCTATGAGCAGCACCACAGTTTTAGAAGCTCTTACTTTTCAGCCGCTGACAGTCCTGCACTGTTACTGAGGAGGTGGCCTTTGGACTGTGTTGCTTGTAGCCCCAGAAAGTGCAGTTGAGATTGTGGCCTCAGGTCCTGGTGCTTCCATCACAGGCCACATCTGATAAGGCACTATGGGATACAAGTCGCAAGAATCCCTTCATTTTCCCTGTGTCTGTTAGACTTTATGCGCTGCTGGGAATAAAAATTAACACAAATTCTGGAGAACCGAAAGTACAGGTTGTATTTTCCAGCTACCAAACCTTTTCTCATCGAGCAGCTACAGAGAGTGCATTTTATCCTGTACCCACCACTGCAAGGCCTCTTCTGTTACTGTTTTTTGAAACCTGCTGGGGTGGTTCAGATACTCTGAAATAACAAATACAGCTGTAGCACCAATAGACCATTATTTTGATAACACTTTATCACTTCCCCGTAATTGTTTCATAATTCAATGTGCCAGCCAAGAGAGAACCTGCTTCTTGCCATAAATATGTGTTTAAACAATGTGCAGCCCTGTCATGATGACAGGAGTGGTCTCTCTGATATGCTGGGAAGGAAGAAAGACTAATCTGGGAGGGCTGGAGGATTTATTTGGGAGATGGATTAAGAATTAAATGATGTTTTTAGCCAAGAATCCTTTGAATGGGTTTGACACATCCTACAAAAAAAAAAAAAGAAAAAGAAATTTTAAAAAAATTGGAATGTTTTAACATTTTGGAAAGGTATTTAGGCATTTGATATTATTCCTTTCTTTGTGTTCTCTTTAGATCACTTATATTTCTGAGAAAGGACAGCTTGGAAATCAGTCATGCCCCATGGATGTTTCTGTGAACCACATGAAACTCTGTCTCATAGGTTGACCCGTTATCCTGTTTTCTGAGGCACTCCTGGCTTCCCCTGGTTCCCTGGGGTTAAATTCCATTTTGAAATAAATGGATGCAATATGAATAGGTTGTAAACTGCTTTCTGTTTTCCTTGCTTCTCTACAGCAGTCAAGCAGGAATGATAATCTGCTTCCTGATAGCTGCTGTTGGGAGAGCTACAGGGATTTGCCGCTCTGCAAAGTATTGTGCTTGTCCTGATGATGTCCCCAGTTGGAGGGAGGAATACATCATAGACTCCCAGCATGAGGCAGTCTGGAGGAGGAATATTTCTAATTTTTGTAGATAATTTTTGCCTTTGTGTTGGCAAAGTAAACTGTATGAATACCAGAAAGCTTAATTAGGTGTATTCATGCCCTTAAGATCTGCTTAAATGAGAATAAAACAAAATGTTTATTTTAGTAGCTACCAGTAAGAGGAATATATTTTGATAATGTTTGCAAGTGTATTGAGAAATTAGTTCATAAAATGTTTTCCCCTTAACATTTATGTAAGCACTGATTAAGAGTTGATGAGACTAAACTGAAACTCATCTGTTTTGCCTTGTTTCTTCTCTCTCAGAAAAGACCTGGCAGAAGAGGCGGGCCTTAAACTCTGACAGATATGTCAGTTGATTCTTGGCCTTTGGGTGAATTGGCTAGGAAAAATCCCAAACCCAAAAGAGTTTGACCAGAGGGAGGAGGAAGTGCTGTGTTGCAGGAAGCAGCTGTGACAGTCACTGTTTCTGGCTCAGATGGAGTGTCCCAGCCACAGTAAAGTCATGTCTCAGGATCTTTTGTGACCTCCACATCTTGCAAGCTGCTGTTGATTTTTTTAACCTGCAAAGAGGATGGGGGAGTGACACACTTTTGCTGTCAGGACTGGCAGTGCTTGGACATTTTGTCCTCTTGTCTGGAAAGCTCAGTGGCTGCCGACCTTTACTGTGCTGCTGCTTAGCTCCTCCACACTAAGGGCAATAGGAAGACTTTTATCCTCTTCCTCTTCATTCTTCTCATCACAGTATTTTTAGTACCTTCAAGTAGTTACAGATTGATTGATATCTATCCCTCTCTCATCCTCACTGCTGCACTTTTGTGCAGCCCTGGTCTACAGAGGTCTTCTCAGAGAAGAATAATTGCCCCTTTTTTCTCTTCATATTCAGTTCTTGGTCTCTGTGAACAGAGAACCAAATGAAAATTAATGTTACTTACTTGTTGCAATAACACTGATCTTGAAGACTATTAACACCATATTTCTGCTGGACTGGCTTAAAGGTAAGAGAACTATGTTGGACACAGACATTTATGCAGCAGCCAGTGAGGGCCTTATGATGTTGTAACCGCTTACCCTGAGTTTTGAGCCCATGATTGGGTTTTAAGGAAACAAACCTCATGCTGTGAAATAGTGTTTTAAGGGTGCTGAAATATTTTAGATCCAAGTATGGAGATTGTAATTGTGTAGATGTTTTTTTTGGATCAAGATGAAAGACAAGAGTAGTTTGGTACTGTCACCTGTTACTAGATGTTGGTTCTCCAAGGCACAGCTTGACTGAGCTCTTGTGCAAAATCAGGGTTATGCATGAGTGTGGGTAAAAACCAAAAATGTGGTCAGAATATATTGTGACACCCTGGGGACTCTGGGTGAGCACAACTTAAAATGGGGTGGGTATGTGTGAAGCTGTTCATCTGAAATACTTCTGTTATGCTCCTTGGCTGATGAGTTCATTAACACACACAGGCACCAAACCAAAGACAATGGGGAGCACTTAACTTTTGCAATTATCTTTGAGAAACAAAACAGCGAGTAGAACTGGGGGAATTCCCTTTTGTCCTCTGTCTTCAGTGAGAGGAATGCAGGAAATACACATTTCTGAAGGAGAGCAAAAGAATAGATGTGATAAGGGTACAAAAATAACAGAGAGAGAGAGAGAGAATAAAAAAGTTGACCTTGTCTGGAAAGTCCGGGGCAGGCCAACAGGAAGAGACAAGCAACTTGACAGAGCAGCATGGCTGCTTTGCTTTGCCCTCTGACCTGGTGGGTCTGAACATGAATGAGGTGAGAAGCCTTCAGGAGTCAAACTGTAACCTGCTCAGAGAATCCTGGGCTACCATCAGAAGGGAATTGACACAAGACCAAATTTAGTTCCAAGTGGCTCCAAAAAAATGAGAGAAGAGAATACATAAGGAGTGTATTTTCTTTCTTCTTCACCTGTATTTCTCATGTTAACTAAAAAGCAGTCTTAGTTATGGAACTAATGAGTAGAGTCAGCTTGAGTAAATACTTAAAACATAACTCTAGGCTTTAATTGCTGTGCAGCATACCTAGATCATAGAGTGAAACAACTGCCAGATTGGAGAGGCAGCACTTGTCTTGCAGGGTTAAGGCTGTTGGGCTTCACTTCCTGCCTCCCCAATATAAAGAAAAGTGCCACAGTCTGCCAAGACAGGGAGTAGCTAAAGGGGTCCAAACATTGCCATCTGACTCATGCTGCATGACTGGCTACGATCAATCAAAATGTCTCAGCTTTTGTTGTTCTAGGAAAAAGAATCCTGAGTACAAAACAGTTAAAGTTTATTAAAATAATCTTTTTTAATGCCTTCATGAAAAACCATGTGCCTGTCAAAATGAAGGGAGTAAAATAGAAGTTCTCTATGCCAACTGTATGTTTTCCAGCTCAGTCAAGTAATTCTGCATTTTCTGTGTTCAACATATCTCTTTGTTTGACTGGGCTGAAGCTCTTTGAATTTTTTCAGATAAATGGTAATTTGATAAGTATTGTCATAAAATAGCACCAGAGCACATTTGACAGTGGAGCTGTTTTATGCTAGAAGCAGATTGGTTCGGAAAATGCAAGTTCATTTAAGCTTACTGTCAGCAGTTAAGAGGTTTTTGCAAAGGAGCTTTGTCAAGAAGTTTCTTCACATTCTTAAGTGAAATATCTTGTCAAAAATTAAAATAAGAGAGTTATGTGAAAGATGAAAGGTTTTTCAGAGAAAAAAAATCTTCTGGTTATAATATTGGGACAGGAATCTGAAAGATGGGTTGTATTTCCAGTTCTGCAACTGACTTTCTATGTGGTCTTGGACAGATCAAAAGTTCCTTCTTGTTCAGAACTATCCATAAAATCTGAGCAGTTTTATTTTTGGTTAGTTGTTTAAGGGCAATAGACCTGTGCTATTCAGTGCTTTGAAACTGGGTGATTGATGCGAAGTAGTTAGGAGACAAGTTCATGAACGCTTAGAGCAAATACATAGGCCTAATTCTGTGCTTGTTTTCCTGACATGAAATGAGAACAAGTGCTGATTTGTAGCTAGAATTAGCAATTTGTGAGAAATTCCAGGAGCAGAAGAGAGAGGCCGAAGTTGGTGACTAAATACAAACTTCTACAAAATTTGTATTGCGGGAGCTCTGATACGTTTCATTTTAATCTCTCACACTGTTACATTTTGCTAGAAAAGATTGTGCAATTAGAAAGGCTATATGGATCCAGCCTAAAATTTGGCCATTTTGCTCTTGCTCTGATGACAGTTCTTGGGGTCTTTTATTAAGCGATAATATGTGGAGGCAAGTCCAAGAATTGACTTACCAGGAAGCTTCTCAGTTTCAAAAGAACCAAGGGTTAGAGCAGCGTACAACTGGCTTGTAGTCCCTCAATTTTTCTTGCTTGTGGGAAAAGAATAGATTGCTGCAACCCCTCCTAAGGGATAGATGTGACTGAAGTATCAAATGAACTTGATGTTATTAATTACCTCCATGGAAAAGCTTTGCTGAATTACCATCTGTTAGCCCATCACTGCCAAAATGGTACAATACTGGCGTGGCTGAATGTGAGGAGGCAGTACATCCAGAATTTTGTTACAGCACGCAAAGGCTGGCAGCACTGACATTGGGAGTGACCCAGCTGGGGTGTATTACATTGTAGACTCGTATAGCTTTAATACTTAAGTGCTATCAATATCAGGCTGGCCTAAATAAGTAGTAGTAAGATTTACAGGAATTACTGAAGTGTCCCAGTTCTAGAGGTATTTGCACCTTTGCTAATACAACTGATGAAGTAAATAGAAAAGTAAATGTTTGTCCAGAGAATTAAACAAGCATAGTTCAGTATCTTTCTTCAACATTGGAAATGAAGGAGTGGAAAATTTACAAGATTCATAATGCTACTGCTAACAAGAAGTCTAAATTTTTCTTTAAATAAAATTCATTGCTATATGATGTAAATATGATTTTTCTTTCCCCTGTTGGCTGAAGACTTGCTTTCCTATTTTTTTTTAATGAGTTTCTGTTAACTAAGCTCTTCATTCTACTTCAGACCAGAAACTAGTTTAGGTAGCCTATCCCTGCTTCTATAGGAGCAACTTTTTTTGTGTGGGTAGCATGGGGTGTGACGTCAGTCACCTGAAAGTTTGCTCCTGGGATGTGAGAAGTTACTCCAGTGGGTTGCTGTCAAAGACAAAATATTTTACTTACTTATTTATTCAGTATGTAACCAGTGGAAAGAGCAGGCAGTTGGAGCAATATGTTGTCTCTGACAAGTGGGAAACAACAAAATTTGCTGTCCCCTTGAGTCATCATTGTTCCATGGTTCATAGGTAACATGTGAATTGCTATTAGAGCGATAGAAGCACACCCTTAGATGGTGGTTTGGTCTTTTGGCTGGCCAGGGATGGTAACAGCAGTTTTTTATCGAGGTCATTCATCATGTTCATGACACTAAACCTCAGGGAAACTACTCCCCATTCGCCTTCTACTCCCTCAGCCTGTAGTGACTCTGTGAAAAGCACTTATCCTCTGGATGCCCTCATTGATCATTTAATTGCTGAGAGGCAATGGGCATAAATAAATACAGATGAGATTCCATCTGATGCAAGGAAACAATTTTTTGCCGTGAGGGTGGTGAAAATTGGAACAAGTTGCCCTGAGAAATTGCAGTGTCTCCATTTGTGGAGACATTTAAAACCCAGCCAGACATGATCCTGGTCAACCTTCTCAAGCTGAGTCTGCTTGAGCAGGGGAGTTGCACTCAATGACCTTGGGGTTCCTTCCGATGTTCCTTCTGTGATTCTGTTTCCGACTCAGCTGCATCCTGGAGATGAGAACACAAGAAGTGAGCGTACAGGGATGTTGCATTGTGGAAGAATAACATTTTATGCCTTCTTTTCACTGCAGTTTTCTCTCCTGCCAGGTTTTTGTCTACTCATTTGGTTCTCTGAACTCCTTTTGAAGTTCCTTGCCATCACCGTAGCATTCCACTGCTTGCAAGCGTTTAGTAGCATTCACAAACTGAGGTTCAGCTGTTCGTTCCCCTCTCCAGGTCACTGGTGAAGATATGGAGTAGAAAAAGTCAAAGATCTGATTCCCCAAAGACCCCACTGCTTTCTCTTCTTCATCCTGAAAAGTGTTTTTTAGGATTGATGGCTCATAGAATCATTTATGAAAGAACCTTTATTATCCAGTCATACTCTTTCTGGAAATCACTCTTCAGCTGTTCCCATGATGCTCTTTAGAGCCCTTTTTGGACTCCTTTGACAGTCCTGTAGCAAAGCAGCTTTTTGTGTTTATCGTCTACAAGCCTTAGCCAGAAGTCCTGCAGTTCCACACTTGAGCTTTCCCAGAGCTCTCAGGTGGATGCCATCCACTCCTGGTGATGCAATAGCCTCCAGTTTGTCTGTTTGGTCTAATACTGCCTGTGTCCTTGCTTTAATCTGATACAACTTCTCCGAGCTATCGGCTGCGATGAATGTGTAGGTCTGGGATCTCTCCAAAACCTTCTGCAGTAGCAACAGACCAAAAGAGTGCATTGAGCTTCTTGGTTGTGGCCTCATCATTCCTGAGTGCCTGTTTGGTAACACAGTCATCAAGAAGTCATTTCAGCTTCCTTGCTGGCCTTCTAGGGTAGCTAAGATATATTTTAGTGGCTAGTATTGAGTATATGGAAGGCATTCCTCAAATTCTTTTTCACTCCCTCTGTTTTCTGTGGTATTTCATGGACTCTTCTGCTCTTCTAGTTTGGACAGACTTTGTATTTCTTTACATTTTACCTTAATTTGAAATTATGCCTTACAAAAATCTCTTGTTTATCATTGCAGTCATGGACAATAAGGTTTGTTGCAATCCGGGACCACTCAGAATCAGGCGAGACCCTTTTTGGCATCTCACCAACACATACTTTTGCTATTATTGCCTTTGATTGGGGTAGCTAAAATGCCAGTGCTCAGTGTGCCACTTGGGTGCAACATGTCTGCGTTGGCTCTGGAATGAACAGCTGTTACTGTTGTGGTTGGTTACAAAATGAGCTTTTTATAATGAAATGGCTCACTGAAGTTATGTTCACAGCACACAATGAGAGATGAATCCCTGGGAGCTGGGAAGCAGAGAAAATCTGAGAACAGAGGATTGAAAAGTATTTCAGATTAATTTTGTGCAAGTCCTGGACATCAAGCTGATGCATCACACCTGTCTTTCATTCTCTTTAGCTTCATGGGCCCAAGTGGGCTAAAAATACCACCTGGTGAAACTGGAGTCTTTTGCACCTCAACAGGTCAACAGTGATGGCTCTGTAATAAAACTGAGGGTCAGCATATATGAAGAATCATTAAGTGTCCAAATCCTAACTTTTGGACGGAGCCTTCTAGATTTTATCTGCAGTGCCAAACCCTGACTTCCCTAGTGTCACAATTGAGAATGTATGAAGCAAAGTTGAAACCCCTGATATTCTATGGTAAAAACAAATGTAAATTACTTGGATCAGGATCTATGTGAGAAGAGAGCTGTGATAGAATCAAAGCTGTTTTTTAAGCAGAATAGCTGTTGCCCAAATAGAGGTATTGAGTTAGCCTTCAGTTGTTTTACTTTCCAATTGAGCTTTTTCTCTGTGCTGTGTTACTTAAAAACTTACGTGTCTACCACTTAGTGCATATACGTAAGAGAACACGATTTTAAACAGAAATGTTGAGAGTGAAAAATACCCGTTGGCTCCTGAGGCAGAATAGATCAGTCTTACTGGAGAAAATAATTCAGCTGCTGCAAGTAGACTGACAAGATATATCAGGACCTAATCTTGTTAGCAGAAATAAACACTGTTGCATGTTTATCTTGAATTTTTACCATCTCCAGGTGTTATTGAGGAAATCAAGCATCACACTAAAGAGTAGTTTGGGTCTGGGTTTGGTTCTTACTTTGTGTGGTGACTAGCAAACTTGTCCAAGTTTTGTGGACCGCTGTTGCTATTTGGTGGGATTTTGTAAAACTCCTCAGTTTCAATGAACAGTTTTGAAAGAAACCTTGTCTCGTGCTCTTTGTGGTAGCCCATTCAGATATTTTTCAGTGTCTGAAGTGTCTGTGTGTGCCAAGTTTGGCTTACTTTGGAGCAGTGCTCAATGACAGCAACTTTGAGTACTAATTGATTAAAGCACCAGTCATCTGGGTCCACCTGAGCTAAATTTCCCCCCATGTTATTTTCTTGAGGAGCTGATGAATGGATGGATTCTTCTGGCATCTTTTCCAGAAAAAAAGTGACACTTTCAGCCCCTCTTTTAGGATCATGTAGCCTGTGAGAGATGGGGAGAGGGTTGGAGAAGCTTAAAAACCTGTTCAGAATTTGAAATCTAGTGTGGGCTAGGGGGCAGAGGGTTAATCGTGGTCTCTTTTTAATCTGCCATGTGTGTGTACATTTCAGAATAAAGCCTGCATTTTTCTTGGACATGAAATTGGGGAAGCAGCTTTTATCAGACCTTACATCTGCTGGTGCCCCAGGCTATACAGACAGTAACTATTGCCAGGAAACCCAGAATGTGACAAAATACTGGCAAACTGTGTTTTATCCGATTTGTTTGTTTGACACTGTGGTAGGAGTATCAATTAGCAGAACGACTGTATTCTAGCCAAATGAAGGAAAAATTATGGTAAGCCAATGCTTGCAACTCTCTTTGCTCATTTGAATGTATGTGCCCTGCAGTAAGGTGGTATGTCTGTTTAGTACGTAACATTTTAGATCCTTATGGTTGTTCCTTACAGCATGAGGAAGGCGTGTTTCTCCCAAAATAGTGGATGGGAAAAATCCTCAGGGCTGCTGATATGTAACTGTCAAGCACTGCGTAGCTCCTGCTTGTTTCTGAAGAACTTGGGAACAGTGACAAAGCTGCTTCTCAAAAAAGTGGAACCCTTCACTGCAAGTAGGTTGCCCCTCCAAAGGAGCCGTTTCCTGCAAATCCTCTGCTTCATTACCCTGCACAGGTGGTGTGAGGGGTGGTTAGAGGGGAGGGGGCAGCCCTTTCCCCTGGGCATGTCCAATTGCAGCGTGCTTGTTTGCCCTGCAAGCAGGTGTGAGGGTGGCTGTCGGCACTCCAGCAATACTGCCAATGACTCAAGGACCCAGGATAGTCTGGATGTCAGGGTGGTAGTTTCCAGAACTCATTTTATAGACATTGGTGTGTGTGAACGAAAAAGTAGCAAGGGTTTGATTTCTTTTTTTCTCAAATGTTTGAAACTCTCTGGTTTAGAGAGAAAAGCATTGTTAAGGATGTGGAAATACTGCTTATGATTCTATTGAAAGAGCACAGATACAATCAGATTGTGGGATATGCATTGGGGCAGATAAAGGAGTGGGTACTGGGCTTAAAACTTCTTATGCTGAAACAATGAAATAAAATTGCCTCCCAAATCCCATTAGTTATCCTGTATTTACAGCAGGTGTGGAATGTACAGAATGAAAATTTAATCTTGATTTTTTTTTTTTCATGACAAAATACGTCAGAAACTTCTTCTGTATTTGTTACTCAAACACCATTTTTTAATACTTGCTTTTTGCCTGACAGATTCCCTTATCTGCAGTAATCCCCCAAGATTCCCCTATCTGCACTTCCTGGAATGAACAGATGACTCTCTTCTACTTGTTGAATGGTGTATTGGGGTTGAAAGTCCCTAGAAAGAGCTTTGAAAAATGTGTTATTTTCTCCACACCTTGCCCCCTTTCCCCACCAGGGACAAATACAGTCATCATTACTGCAAATCCTGCAGTCGGGTTTCTTGCATTTGGTAAAAATAAGTCTAAAAGCAACGGGCTGAGCATAGGTATCATATGTGTATCTGCTACCTCTGATAACTCAGGGTTAGAAAAACAATTATGGGCAGCTTTAAGATTGTCTTTCTGCCTCTGAGGTATATAGCATTTTCCTTCCAAGCAGTAAAGAGTCAGAGTCATGACCAAGTCTCTCAGCACTGCTGGTTTCCTCAGTATTAAAATACAGAAGCAGCCATATTTTAAAATAATAATAATAGTAGTGAAGTGCAAGAAGAAAGCACTAGCCAATAGTTACATACCTGCAAAATAACATGGGTGTCCCTTGCCAAAGAATGGCCTTGCAGTAGTTAAGAGTCAGCCTATTGTTCTTGGGCTGTTCATCCTGTGTCAGGACCATCGACATTGTTTATTCCTGGCTACCAGTGTTTCCAGAGGTACAATTTTACCAAAGATACAATTTGTAGTTCATAAACGGCAGTGCAGGAAAAAGTCTGTCCTCCGGCACTGGTATAGACGAACAGTGTGTATATTGTTGGTTTTGCCATGGGAACAGAGCAACGTGATCTGCCAAACTGGAAACCTTGGATGCTGACCCTTGGAGCAGTTTACCATTCTCACAGCAGGAGAAGCAGCTGGAGAGTGTGTTTCCAGGAGGACATGGAAGTTCACAGTGTTTTTATTTACGAGTTGCAGGATGTACTAGCTGCAGTGGAGTAGAGGCACATGGCTAAATATTTAAAAATCAACAAGCCTGAAGGCTTAATGTGTGTCTTGTCACTTTTCCTGTTAAGTGATAGTGAATAAGAAAATATCACCAAGTTGCCGACAGTTTTTAAGTAACATGTATTGCTGGTGATATATCCTTCTTTGAGTATTCTCTCCATGTTGCTTGAGAATCTGAATGGCTTTAGGAGGAAACAGGCATTCAGAGGTTTCACAGCATATTTTAGAATGTGGTAGTGTAAAACCAGATAAAAATCAGTGACTTGTGTAGGAAACAGAGCAAAGAAAGACCTTTAGAAAAAATCATCAGGAAAAAAGTAGCACTAGTCATCTTCAAAAATGTGTCTATATACCCATGTTTTCCGTCTCAGTTTTTTCGGGGTCCCTTTTACTGTGATAACTTCTCTCATGTGAATGAAAAAATCTGGAATTAATGACCATTTAAACAAAATTAAATTAAGGTTCTTAGTCTCAAAGAAAAACCTAAATTGTCTGGCATCTCTCATTTGAAAAGGGAAAAGAAAGCATTGCATTACTGCAAGAGAGTAAATCTTGGTTACTTAGATTCTCTTACAAAGTTTTGTATTGATTTATCCTTTCTTGTTAGAGATTTAATGGTAGTATTCATTCTTATGTCAAAGCTGGTGGGTATTTAATTGAACGAATTCTCTGGATAGTTTGCAGGCATGAATATGCATGGACCATGCTCTTTTACATAACAGGTATTTTAATCCTATATTTTCAAAACATTACTTAGATCAAAGCCCATCGGAAAAGCATGGTCAGATAAGAAGCTTTTGCCTAATGCCAAAAAAGAAAAAAAGGAGGAAAGGAATAGATGGGAAAAGATTAAATTTGCTCGGAGCCAAAGCAATCACTCAGTGTACAAGTTTTGCTTCCCCAGTGGCTGGTCTAATTTACTTTTGCGAGAATCATATTTTCCTGTTTTATCTTGGAAGAAAAAAACAACATGGAAATTCAGTTTAGATAGCTGTTCAGAATTTGGAAAAGCTATCCAGTCTAGATCAGTCTGGAGAGCTAAGACCTGCTGTTGACAGATTCAGCTGTAGTGGGAGTGTCGTTTATATCACAGGCAGGCTCATTCCATTTTTTTTGGCACCAGTTATTCTGTAACTGATGATAGTGAGAGGCATGACAGGCATGACTTCTCTGTCTTGTGGGAGGGAGAATCAGCTCAGGAAATGACTCCAGCATGTCGGCATAGTACATCCAGACACAAGGTTCAGAATCCTGACTGGGTTGGGGGTCTCACCTGATGCTACTTAGGTGTTCCTGGAGGTCTCTTTTGGGTGCCTCTTGTAGTGACTGCACGTCCCCTCCTTCCTGGGCTCAGGCAGCGAATACCCAATCCCGGCTCAGGCTCTTGTGGCACCTGACCATTTGCTGTTTCCATCCCTGTTACTCACACTCTACCACTCTGAAAGACCCCAGCTCTGTCAGCAAGGAACAGGCTTACAGCCTTACTGCCCTGGGTCTGTTCTCTCTGCGGTGCCACAGGTTCAATTTCCTTTCATGTTGGCTCAAAACTGGCCTGTGGTTTTGTGGTTTATTGGGCTGAAGGCAGATTGGTGGTGCAGGAATGATGACAGCCAGCCTGGCTGGCATGGTCACAAGGAAAGAAAGAGTTCTGTTAAATGTCATTCTTACCATATGTTAAGTGTTTTCAAATGTGAATGTGCTTGAACAATAGGATTCTTCACAGAAAGAGCATGAAAACTGCAAATTGAGAGAGAGCTGCTCTTCAGGCACTGTATTTCCTCATGATCGGTAAACAGAGATAATGATGATTGCTCTGTATGGACAAAACAATGCTCTAAGCAAGATTGAAATTTCATAACAGACCTGCAAGTTCTCATAATTTTCTCATGGTAGCTTATACTAAAATTGTATAATTGTGTGTGAGGGAACAATCCAAATCAGTCCTGGCCCATCGAAATTTATCCCCATGTTCCTATTGGTGATTCCTTTATTATAATGATATTGTTCTCCCTCTTCTGATAGGAATGCAGGGGTAATGGCAGAATATAGGAGTTCTCCAGGTTTTCTCATTGGTAAACCATCACATCATGTGAGTTTCTGGCTCAAAATCTCTGCCTGTTCCACTCTCTCACTGGCAGCTATTTAGCTGGAGGTTAGTGATGACTAAAAGTGGGTTGGTGAGGTGGATGGGTTTCCCAGACTACAAGTCCACCCTATTGTGCTGGCTGAGCTTCAAAACCTCTGTGCCCAGAGCAGGTATGCCCTGGCTGCTGCAGGGAAATTTTACTGAAGATGGCAGCACTTTCTTGTATTCTCCTGTTGGTACTGCTATTTTTTTTTTTTTTCCTAAGTATAAAAACCAAAAGACTTTTCTGAACGGTTTTCCCTAAAGTGGTGGAGCACATGTGTGGGCATCTGAGTTATTCTATTGTTTCCCTTGAAAGAAAAGTTACTGCCCAAGGTCTTGTTTAAAGTACTATTTTGGGAAACTTGCACCAGAAATCATCTGGTGGCTCCTCCAGCTGTATTTTAAAATCCCACAGTTTGAGCTTCCAGAGGAGAAAATGCAATACTGATTCTTTCTCTTCTGTGTGGCTTTTTCTGAATCTGTATTGAATATAGGAAAGGTCGAGGCCTTACTTTGAAATTTGAAAGTGAACTTGTGATGGGAATTGTTTTCAAAGAGGATATTCAGTAGTGTGAAATTTGGGGTTTTTTTATCTGAAGCTGAATTATTGTGATGCTAAATGCTTTGTTGTTTTATCCGTTTAATAACGCTAGTTTTCTGAATGTGATCTACAACATATCTAGTGTGTTTTTCAATCTATGGCTATATCTCGTGGTCATTGCTTTGAAACTGTCAGATATTTGCTGTTATTTCACAGATGTGAGAAGAGAAAGCTGAATATCAAATATTTGCTCAAAGTCTTGCACGTAGGAAACCTGTGTATTGGGGTTTTGTTGGGTATTTTGATGTGTGGGGGGTTCTTTGTTGTGTTGTTTGTTTTCTTTCTAGTTTTGTTCATTTTCATTTTTGAAGTGTATTTACGCCATTTCTTAACTAATGGCCTGTACAAGATGCTGCTGTTTTTCTCTGTTGCTTTAATCCAGAAGAGTCCTACTTTTTTGAGACATAACAAAACCTTTTAGAATACAAGAAATTACAGAATATGAGAAAAACAGCCGTTTGACATCTGAATGATTTCTCTGTTGTTGCATGCTAAATGTAAGGCACCTGTAACAAATCTGTTTTATCTTTGGCATGTGCAGTAAGGACTGAAGTTTATTCCATCTGGGGTTCTATCACCTGTAGTGGTCTGTATTTGGCTGTAATCTGGTTTTGTGAGCCAGTGCTGCAGCAGGCAGATGGAATACACCTCATCTTTCCAACTGCAAAAGGAATAGAAAGTCAATCAGTGAGTACCTGGATAAGTTTTGTGTGCAATTGAAATTCAGATAAATTTTGGAGGTCTAGCTTTTGACTTTTTTTGCAGTTATAAGCATTCATGATTGTTGTGTGGAAGGTGCAGGCAGATGTTTGAGCTTTTTCCTAATGCTGGATGAGAGGATCTAAAGTTGGAGATGTCATTTCCTGGTCAGTTCTGTTTGTTTTGCTCAGTATCCTCAGTGGACTGTAATGACAAGACACAGGAGTCTTGGCTGGTGAGTTACTTGCTCAAAGCTCTCTCGGCTTCTGAAACACTGAGATTTGGGCTTGCCTGTGTTCAAGTTTTTCCAGCTACCTCTCAATTTTTCTGCCAACACATTTTGCTCAGGTGTTGTGGACTGTAGATGTGTCACTGCTGCAGATGAAGCCTGGCCAGAGCACCTGCATTCTTGCTTGCTGTTGTTGTTGCCTACTCTCTCTTAATCCATTCTCTGTGGTGACCAGTGACAGCACCTGAGGGAATGGCCTGAAGTTGTGTCTGGGGAGGTTTAGGTTGGATATCAGGAAAAAGGTTCTTCACCCAGAGGGTGGTTGGGCACTGGAACAGGCTCTCCATGGCAGTGGTCACAGCACCAGCCTGAGAGAGTTCAAGAAGTGTTTGGACGATGCTCTCAGGCACATGGTGTGACACTTGGGGGTCAGGCCCTTGAAGGGCCAGGAATTGGAATCCTCAATCTTTGTGGGTCCCTTCCAACTCAACATACACATTTCTGTTCAGGAAATCTGCAGATAGTCTCATAGTCTAAAGACAGATGATCTGTCTAGTGCTTTGCTATCTTTATTCATTCAAAACTTTATGTCAAATCTGAATTTGCAATTTAATCCAGTTATTCATGACATGGATATAACCAAGTGGATATGGGGAACAGAGGATTCCCTTGCTCTTTGAAGTAACCATTGATGAACATAAAATGTATTACTGTGTCATCCAGGAAAAAAAATTGCCTTTTGCTCCTGAGTAGTAAGTGATTGTCTTTAAAACCAATCTCATTTCCACACTTGTCTTTCTTACAGATCTAAGGCATAAATATCTTATGTCTCTTGCAACTGAAAAATTAAAATAACAAAAGGCTCAAGATAGATGTCTTTCACTGAAAAAAGTGTGAGTTACTACTTTAATTGCATGACATATCTTGTAGATGAAGTAGAGAAGAACCCATGTTGCATGCTTATATCACTAAATGTATGTGGGAGACCGTGCACCTTTCAAAGTTTTGAGATGTTTTTTGAGAAGCAAAGCATCTCCCACCATTTTCATCTGTGCTGGAATTAAGGTGCTTTTGCCCCCTTTTCTTTTGGAACAGGAACAGTCTTCTCAAATACAACTTTTCTTTTTTCCTCTCAAACTATGAGCAGTCAACTGTCATTGACTTCACAGTAGATCCAGTGTAAGGGACAGTATGCCTTCCTTGTGAGACTGAACACTTCTCTGTGATGCCAGCAACAAAAGCTCTATTCTCATGTGCCAGCAAGTGAGAAAATTCACGGACTATCCTGAAGTTCTCCTTCAGAGTTGTACAGATAACCACCTCTGTTGTTTCATCATATGAAGGCAAGTCTATGTGAAGCCTGTTTCTATGCTCCTGTGTGAGAGACTCAGGTCTGTGAGTGCTGTGACAGCGTCCGTGCATGCAGACAAATGGCCTGGTGCACAGATGTATGTCCAAAACCAGCAGTAAGCCAATTGGTCTCCTGAACCCGGTGCTTCTAGTGCTGGCTTTCCATGATTAAGAGCTATTGGAAAGGGCTTTGCAGTGCTGTGTGAGATGCAATTGATAAAGGCTTTATAGCTGGTTTTATGTGTTTCCTGTATTAAAACTTTACAAGATAAAACTAAAACCAAACATAATGAAAAGCTGAAACAAATAAAATAAATGACTCCCTTTCCTGTACTGAAAGAGGTGGGGTTTTTGTTTGTTTTACTATATCAGTGTTACTGGTCCGTTTCTACCCTGGATATTAAAGAAACTGGCTAAGAATACATTTGCTTCTGTTTATGTGTTCTGTAACCTGACTGACACCAGTGCAACTGTATATATGTTTATCTGACAACGAATCAGACATCGATATGAAGTGAAAGTCTCCTAATACATTATTTATTCAGATAATTCTCTCTGTGTAGAAGAACCACATATTCAATTTATCTTTGACAGACCTGAAAATCCTGCCTAATATCTCTGTATAAATCCCAGCAATCTAATATATTTTCATGATATTTATTGGAAAAAATGAGAGAAGATGTTTCATCTTGTAAATGTGGTGTGTGGGTTAACTCCTGGAAGCAATGAATACTCCAGAGAAAAAGATGTGACAAACGGATTTCATCTTTATCCACACACACCATCTTAATTGTATAGAAGTAACTTTCTTTGAGGATTGAGAAAGGGCTGTGAGCCACAGTGAATTCTAGAAGAAATCATGGAAACCCTATCACCAGTTATATTTGTATCAACTGGTACAAAGGATTCAAGAGCAGGTGATTGAAAGAACAGTGAGAACTTGGATCAAAAGTGAAAATTTTCATAGGAAGTAATATTAAAGGATTGGTTCTGTAAAACACGTGTGTAGCACTGGGTTAGGCCGG
>VYZT01049472.1:10589-27484 GCA_013400735.1 Pomatostomus ruficeps
CGGCGGCGGCGTTGGCACTCGCTCGGAGCCCGAGCCGGACCGGAGGCCCCGGCGACACCGGCGGTGTCCTCGGGCTCCAGGCGGGCGGCGGCCGCGGCTCCTCGGGACCGGTACCTGTTGCCTTGCTGGTATCGCGCTCCCGCAGGTCCGACCCCGCTGTAGCGCTCCCGCAGCTCCCCGGATCGCGTTTGGACGTAACGGGGTTGGCTGGGGGGGAAAGGAGGGCGAGGAGCCGCCCGCAGTTGTGCCCGTTGCTGAGTCTGGGTGCGCAGAGGAAGGGGATGGTTCGTTTCTCGTGTGATGTCCCACCTTGCTGCCAGCACCTCCCTGTGTTACTAGAAAGAGTAGTAGGAGGAAAGAAAGAAAAACCCACAAAGCCGACCTTTTGAACTCCGTGTACAGCTCAACAGATTTGATTTGCCATATGGCTGAAAAGTGCTGTGGTTTTATTTTTGTTTCCTTTTCCTTGTCTTTTGCTTTTATAAACACTTCCTCGTCCAGGTATATTTTTGTGTCTTAATACGTAGAGAAGATTTTTTTTCACTGTAAACTGTTGGATAGAAAACGTCCTCGCTGGCTTTAGTGCCAGTAGGGGTGTCAGGAGTCTGTCGCCGTGGGAGAGCAGTGATTTACTGAAATCAAGCGGAAGGGTCTGAATTCCGCAGTTGCGGAAGTTCTGTGTGATGTCCTGTGGTTTCCATATCAACACTGCGTTTCCCAAGATAACGGCAACTCCTTGGTAGGAAAAAGTCTAAACTGGAAAAGGAGACAGTGGTAAAATAGTTTTCTGGGGTGTTACTTGGTGCTTCTGTGGAAATTGAAAGTAATTGTAACACTAGAAGAAAAGAATGCAGGTGGAAAATATTTGAGGACATACCAACCTTAATAAGCAACATTTTTTTTTAGACAGAGAATATAATTTTATTTTATTGTTATCCATTCTTAGTTTGCCTATTTTTATCTCTTCTATCTTGTTAACAGTAACATGCATGTAACATTTACTGATTAGCTTTGGTGGTTTTAATGGTTTCCTTAAGCATTGAAGAAGCTTTTCACCAGGAACCAGATACGTTCTTCCCTCTTCACACAAAGGTGCACTAGGAAAGTTAGATCAGTATCAGCACTAGGGAAAGAAAACTGCACTACTTACATACTAATGGATGATCTTTTTATTCCACCTGGCCCTGGTGGGGCCCTGGTCTGTGAATTCTTTGGAGGGGGAATGCCGTCTAGCGTCTCAGTCATACAGATAGCTGTAGATGGTTTAGTTTAAACAAGTAGCAGTTTACTCAGTATATTGAGAACCATTTTAGAGACCTTTTAAATCTCTACTCCATGTTTCACATAAAAAAATTGAAAAATTCTGTGAAGTGCGTCCAGTACGTTTTCTAATTGGCTTTATATTTGAACATCCTGGTGAAGTTTTGGCCAATACAATACCGTGGTGGCAGGATACTGGATCTTCATGGATAAGGACAGTTTTGTTTCATTACTGGTGTTCCCAACAAGTCAATATAAAAATGTGCTATTTTTGCCTAGGAAATATTAAAGTACTTCTTTTGTAGGCTTTTCAGACTCTGTCCTTGCATTTGAGACCCCTTGCACAGTGGTCTTGTTACACAGTGTTATGATTTTCTGTGTAAGTCACTTGTTATCGTCACAATATACAAAGAGAAATACGTATTTTCAGTTTGTAGGGAAAATGATGACTCTTTGTTGATGCCTACTGTCAGTTGTTCAGAGAGGCTTTCTGTTTATTCATTTATGTATGATCTTGTCTCCTCTGTGAAGAATCCAGTGTACATTGAGGTGCAACTGCTGTAAAATCTATGCTTCATCAGGTTTAATTGAATTTAATGAACATGGTAATCAATTGCTTATGCTTGAAAACATAAAAAGGCAATATTAACTATGCCTGTATTTCATTAATTCAGTATATGTAGTGTCTCATATATTCTGCATATACTAAAATGTTGCTTTTCAGTTTCCAAAGCTAATGTAGAAGGATTCCAATTGATCTTAATTTAAGATATTTACTGAAAAAATACTTTTTTGTAAAAGACAATCAGTTTGTTTTATTAACCACAAACCTCCACACAAACCCCACCAGAAGCACCCTACTGTGGGGTTGTTTTTGGATTGCTCTTTACAAATCACTTTTGAATACACTATATCACACACATTTATCAGTAGGTGAAATCATTAGAAATAGTTTAGGCCCATTTCCCACTTGCAATTTTTAGATGCATGTCAGTTAGCATGGATATTATAACTTACGCTGATGTAGGGCTTCTTACAGTGTTACAGAATGTTATTAATTATACACAGTGAACAGATTGCCTGTTCATGGAAAGGCATTTTAAGTTGCCTTAATACATTAGTGTGGTGTGTACAGAAGGTTAAAAGTAGTTGAATGTTCAAAATTCTGTTTTCATAGTTGATTCAAAGTACATGATGCTGTTCATCTCTATCACAGAACTTTTCTTCAGTGTACAGAGCCACTACATCTCTATGTATTTCTGATGCATTCAACATTTTGCTAAATTTCTGGAGGCTAGTAATGTCTTTTCAAAGTGCTTAGAGTCTTAATATAGGCTGTGCAATACTACCTTTTTATTTCTGCTTTGAATGTTTCAGAACAATTTCCATTAGCATAGCTTTTAAATGTAAATGCCAAGCATCTCTTGCTTGCTTGTTATGTTCCAGGTAGTCAGTGGAAGTCTGCTTTGTTCCTTGTGGAACAGTGCATATTAATTTCGTTTGCATTAAATCCTTCATTTGAATCAGTTCTCTCTTTTGTCATCCAGAAGTTCTCAGTCTAGGATGTCTTGGCTGATGTAAACAAGTGGTTGATGTTAATCTGGCAAGATTGAGTTCTGCTAGTAAAATGGTAGGTTAGCCTTTTCCCCCCTTCTTTCTTCCTGTCCACTTTCTGTTTATTCTCTTTTCACTGTTGGTCATTGCTCTCTTGCATTTATTTTCATACCCTTTGTGTGCTTAAGAAAGTGCTGTACACAACAGCAAAATTGCATTTGTGACAGTGGAAAAATACATAGGAAAAAAATACATAGAAAAGCATGAGATCTTTCAATTTACTGTGAATACTTTCCACTGCCTTAGTTTTGACAAGACTACTAGGACTCTGCGGATCCACCTTAGTTCTCCTCCTGGGGTTAGTAGCCAGTGTTCAGGAGGTAACTGGGAATAATGGGAGAGCTCTTAAAATCTGCAGGCAAAGCAGAAAGTTTAGCAATAATTAGTATCTCCCACTTCCTGCGTGGTTTGGTTTCCATTCCTGCAACACGTGGTGCTAGACAAGATGCCTATTTGAGTGAAAGCCAGGAGACTGGGGGGGAAGTTGACATGGGATAAAAATCAAGTACTAAAGGATATCTCTAGCCCAGACAAATCCAGGCCCAAGTGTTGGATTAGAAGTTTTGAAATACTCTTTTTAGCACCTATAAAATGCATGTTGTGGTTACCTTGCTGCTTGATTGAAGCAGATTTAATTTTAATCTCATGCAACTCCAAACCAAAGGTTGGGCCTAGAGATCACTCTTAAGATAGGCATTTCCTCTGTATCCTCAGAGCACTTCAAGTAATGCAAGAGCTATGATGGGGCAAAGCCTATTACTGTGTTTTCTATCTTTGGCATTGCATGTTTCCTAATCCAGTGCTATAAGCATTAGTTTCCAAGGTATTATCTGAAATGGCTTTGTGAAATAGTAGATGGAATATCCCTCAATGAAACAGAGTAGGTTTCCTTGTAGAAACTAAGTGTTCAGGTGTGAAAGAATGATCAATGGAAATGAGTCATCTTTCTATTTTCATGAATCTTTCGTCTGTTTAGCTAAATGCCTTCTGGGATTGCAGTGAGAAGGAGGTGATAAAATAAATTTCTGGTTTTTTAAAATTTTCTGCCACCTTTGTATTAGTGCTTCAGAAGTGAACAGAAAGGTAGTAGAGTTGCAACATGCCAGCTGTTTTCTGGCAACCAACCTTATCAAAGAAGGGTTGCATAAAGAGTGGCAAAATGTGTATGTAATGTGTTTTTGTTCGTTAGCGTGGGAAGAATCAAATTTCAGAAGTGCAGACTTGAAAGGGATCATCTTTCACTTTTGTTTGTTCTTAGAGAGATTATGATGTTTGTTACCACATACCTGTCTAAAATTCCTTGTGTGTTCTAATGTTATAAAACAAAGGAAAAAGGAGATTATGAGGTTTGGGTTTTTTCCTTTCTTTTTTTCTTTTTGATTGGTTTGTCTTTTTTTGTTTAAATCACAGCTTTCAGCTACCTGTGTCTTTAGAACTTGAAAGTAAATTTAACTTGCTATTTGCTTAACAGTATTTCTTCGATTTACTAATAAAGTCTTAACTCAGTCTGTGTTCTTAATACTGTGAAGAGATTAATGAACTTTAGCATTGCAGTACAAAAATAGTTAAATCTACTTTGAGCTGAGCTAGTAAGCTCTTTGAGGTGTGAAGAGTGTTGTATCATGAATAGAAGGGCTGGTTTTGGCTTCAGGTTTCTGTGATACAGACTGCCAGGAGATTGCAAAATGAAAAAATCAGAACTAAACTTCCCACTGTGCATCTAGAAATCTATGATGTCATTATAAAAATGTGCACCATAGCAGAATTAGGCCTTTTAACAAGTAATTGTACATGCCACTCTGCTTCTGACTAGCACATTTTTGCTAAAATACCTAGAAGCAAGATGGTTTAAAGGCCAGAGTGTCCTGTAGTGGGTGGTGGTGTTTACGGGTATGTCTCTGTGGTGCATTTTGGACAGATGTGTGGTTGCTTCTCCAGTACTTCCACTATGCTAATGAGCCACTAAGCTGGTGCTGACAGATCCCACTTGTTAGCGTGGATGTAGCACAGCAGGAACAGTCACGTGGCTTTTTCCCATTTCAGACTGCAGGCAGAAGGAGTAGGGGTCATCTTGGCCTGCAATGTGTAGAGGCAAACGCTGGTGTGCCTCAGTGTGTTGTGTCTGCCTCAGAGGAGGTGTCTGAGGGAAAACATTCTGACCACAGTTTTGGTCTTGCTCATGCTTGTTGCTGCAGTCGGCAAAAGCATTAAGCTGGCCAGCTGGGGAGGGATTCTCTGCTAATATAAACACAAATAAGGAGAATTAAACTGAGAGTTCAAAATCGATTTGCTGATGGTAGCTAGCATGGCACTGGAGCAGTATTTACACCTCCCTAAAGCATGAGGTAAATAGAAAGTATGTAATGAGTGCCTTAGCAGAGCTAAGGACTTCTTTTCATTGCAAATTAGATAGCATAATCGCAACGTATAGATATGTTCAGAACCTGTGTCTGCTTTTAGAATCTTTTGCGCTAAGTTATTAGAGTTCATACCTTCAGAACTGCATGAACACAGTGATGACCTTGGGTGCTGTCGCTTGTAAAGCTTGCCTTTCGTAGCACAAGAGGGATGAAATTTTAGGCAAATTGAGTCAGAAGATAAAGAAATACCCAGCTACTGCAAAAAGTACAGACGTTTTACAGCTGCATCTCTTCTTGAAGTTCTTGCAGAGCTAAAGCAGAAGAACGGTAATGCTGTATTTTCCCTGAGTAGTTTCATCTGTTGACCATATGATGTTTTGTGCTTGTGCATATAGTGCTGTGACAAATTAAATGACTAAAAAATACTCCATATCTAATTTTTTGCATAGTTCTGTGGTTCCATCCACTACACAGCCCCAAGAATAGCTATTGAGAAAGAACTGGAACAGTGAAACAGGAAAGAACTGCTTTGATTGGCATTGCCTCTAAGGGAAACATCTATAAACATGACATAAATACCTCTGTTTGTAAATAGGTGCTCTGAATAGAAGTGATAGTAGTTTTTTAATGTAGAAACAAAAGCTATAGGTGATTAAGGTTTAGGGGAGTCAGCTTCCTTCATAATGTTTAAATAAGCTCATGTAACCCTTCCCTTCATAAATAGACTTCATTTTGTCCTGCTTTGTAGAGTGACAAGGTGAAAATACAAGATACTTGGGTTGTTTTTCAGATCTGGTAGTCACATGTTGGGATTTTCCTCCCCAAGAGAGAAAACAAATTCTTCATAAAGGCTTTTTTTTTATTTAAAGGCATAATTAGGACCATGGAGTAAAAGTAAGGTTTAAGGGGTTTGAATGTTGTACATTATCCTAAAAAGGATGATCAGTGATTCTATATCATTGTATTGTTGAATTCAAATGCAGTCTTCAGAGAGGTTGTGGACTCCCCATTCCTATAGTGGACTGGATGGGGCTCTGAGTAACCTGATCTAGTGGAAAGTTCTCTGCCTGTGGCAGCGCAGTTGGAACTGGATGATCTTTAAGCTCTTTTCCAACATAAACCATTCCGTGATTGTGTGAATAGAACTGATAGAAAGCTTCAGGCATATTGAAATTACCAAAGTCATATTGGTGGAACTTGAAGCCATTTTACACCCATTTGGCTGATTTTTTATGCACAAACTGCAAATAATATAGGTTTGATAAAATGATCAGGTTCTATAAGTAATGATCCGGTTTGGCTGTCTTACCCAGCAATCTGTCAGCATCATTCCTTGTCCTCTTTTTGTCCAAAGTTTCTAGAAAAAAATCACTTTTCCTGAGTGCTTAGAGATCACAGCTCTGCATGTTTTTAAGCTCTCCAGATTCAAGTTGGGATGCTAGAATGAAGTGTTTTCCTACTATAAAGGAAACAAAAGCACCATTTTGAAAGATAAGATCAACAGTTCATATACCTGCAATATTTGAACTCCTCATTTCTCCTTAGCTATCTATCTCCATCAAGCATGTTCTGTCACTGGAAATCTCTGAGCAATCGCAGGGATACATTTTGAAAAAGCCCCCTAAACCCCCAAAAAGCAGCAAAAAAGAATAAGCAAAGCAATTTCAGAATTTCTTCCTCTCAGTGTAAAATTTGCTTCCTGGAAACCCATGCTGATAAAAACTCAGCTATGATGCACATCTGAGTCTCAATTCCAATCAGAATTAATCGTAGAGGCTCTAGTGTGAGAGTCCTGGAAGCCTGTAGCCTTGTGATTTAATATGACCTTTTTTTCAAAGGTGTCTGTGAAAAATCTGCTGTGGCTCATGCACCTGAAATTGTCAACACAGAGCTTGAAAACTGATCCCGCAGGGAATGTCTTTTGTGAATCACTGAAAAGGAAACCAGTGAAACAGTATAAAATATCAGTGGCAGCTATGATTCATAGCGTCTGATTAAAGCAGTGCAGGACATGTTGTGCAATAGTATGCAGACAGCAGCTTTGATATGGAAATGCGAAAATATTACAAAGTATATTCCTAAAGCAATTTTCAGGAAGGTTTTAACCACTAAAGTGAATCAGAATATGGTCACCTTTGAGATTATTTTAATTATCTGTGGAGATATGTTTTTTGTGGATTGTTATTTTGCTGTTTCTTGCTTTCAAAAGTCAAGCTTTTTTCTTTCCCTTTAGAGCTTAATTCGATAAATGTGACCTTTTTTCCTTTCTGTTATTTTTCAGGGAAATATTTACGGTCTTTTTCCAGCATTGAAATAGAAGCTGAGAAGCAGAAAATATGTTGGAAACAATTGGTAATTTTTTTTTTGTTTCTATCACAGTATTTTTGTAGCCAATCAAATTTGTGTGATAAATTTGGGATATGGGTGTATACTGCTGAGAGAGGTTTTGAAAAAAATTACCTACTGTTTGTAGAAATGCATGTTGTGTTTGGGTTTTTGTATTTGAAAATGGAAATTGTACAATCATATGTTTACTGTATTTAATTTTTAGCCTGTTGTCTTGATTTCATTTTTTTATTTTCTTGAATTAAAAGTTTGCATGGAAAAGACAAATGTTTTCTATTATGACTATTTATGGCATTACTTATTTAGAGTGGTCTGTAGACACAGTTCCTGTAACTGAATCCTAATGTAGGCTCTTTCATTTTTGTAACCCACTTTTTGATAGAAAAAAGTAAAATTTTTGTTGGCTTCTGTTTTGTGCTCTACCTCTGACTTCCTGCTTCATTAGACATGTTTGGGCTGGGATTTTTGTTCAAAACTGAGCCATTCAAGTTCTCTTTAGTTTGAACAGTAAAGAGGGTTATATTTAAACCATGTGTGGCTGTTTCTAGACTGCTACTGATTAGGAATGATTATTGCCACAGATACACATCGGGCCCTCCAGGCCATGGAGCGCTTACAGGCAAAACTTCGGGATCGAGGTGACATTGCAAATGAGGAGAAACTGAACTTACTAAAATCAGTGCTGCAGAGTCCTCTCTTTAATCAAATTCTGAACCTTCAGACTTCTGTTCAACAACTGAGAGATCAGGTAGGAAAAGCAGTCTTGCAAGTGCAAGGGAAAACTTCCTAAGGTAATGCAAAGTTGTGTGTGCTTCTGCTTGTTGAACAGTGAAATTTTGGGACTTTGTTGAGGCCATATTTTGTGTATGTGATTTTTATGAATATGCTCATTACTTAAAATGTGCAGGGTGGGGAAATGGTGATATGGGGTGGGGAGTTAATATAAAGCTTTCTTTTCTGCCCTTCGAAAGGAGCATGTTTTCTATGACGTCTAGGACCATTTTCTTAGGAACCTTTTATTGCTCTTCTTTGTCTTACCCTTCTAAAATGAGGATGTATAGGGAAGCTGTGGAATGGTTGACTTCAGAAGGACATGAAGATCTATTTTGTACTTGATACAGGAATAAAAGATCAAAGAGAAGCCAGAGCTCCTGCATCCTTTTTGCTTGCTCAGTGTATTAAGTATTTATTGTCTGCATGTTTTCAATGAGCTTGAGAATCAAGGGTCAGCAACTTGGCTATATTGACTTTATTTGTTGCTGTAATTTTCTTGTCAGCAGACCAAGAATTTGAAGAATATAAAAAGTTGTTCAGTAACTGAATTAGGACTGAACTATGTATCTGACTTTGCAAATAGTTGTTCCTTTGACTCCTGCAAGATGGGCAGCTCTGTTTGGTATTCAGAATTGCTAAAGTGGGAGGGAGCAGACGCTGCACATGGACCTTATCGTCAGTGTGGAGCCACATCTGGTCTCTGACCAGACTGTGATGATGAGGATTCCTTGCAATCCTCACAGTACTTCAGCTGTGTGTCAGAAGAGTGCACTGTGGCCCTTTACTGCTTCTAGTGGGTCATCTTAGTGCTATTTTGCACAGACAAGAAATTAGTTAGGATGGTGTCTATGCTGTATTCATCACTATATTCTTCAAACTTTGCTTGTTGAGTATTTAGAGACTTGATGACACTAGAGTCATTAAAAAAAATGGGAAAAAATTGTCCTGAGGGTTTGTTTACTCTGCTGTTTGAAAATGAGAATTTAATGGTGACATCTAGAAATTATTTGGTGAAGAACCTGGGAACATGTAACAAGAAATAAAAGTGTGCCTGAAACATTAATAAAAGTTTGGTGAAATGGCAAATTAAATTTTCACTTCTGGACATTAGCTGTAAAGTTAAAGGATGGTTATCTTTTTAAATACACTTGCCTAAATTAGAAAATGAAGCAGCTAGGATAGGTAGTTTAAAATATATGTTTTTAAAAAAGCAAATAGTAACTTCACCTTCTGTCCTGACTCTGCAGATATATCTGTGAAGTAACTTTAGTGATCTGTGCATGTTGCATGGTGCATACCCTGTCTAGTTGGCAGGGGAACTATTTGGATGTGAATTCCCTTTTTTTATGTGTGCTCATGTGAACACTTGCACATATAAATATATGTTTCCAACATTCTTAGATTTGTCAGCTCTTTATCCTGTATTTTCTCTGTAGAATTTCTTCCCTACACTATATCATAAGATTGTTTTTATTTTGTGTTATTTAAATATTTACAAAGCATACTGAAACAGGAAAAAGAATAAAAGCATGACATAAGCAGTTAGGTTAAAAGAATTGTATTTTCAGGGGTTCACTTTTGAGGCCACCCTTCAAGGACACCCTTTTTACAACTGGCAGGATACTGTGCTCTTGATACTCTTAGCTACAGGTTGATGAAAACTGCAAGGCATGTGAGTAGTGACCAGGTTTTTTGTCCAAGCTGTGCCAGTCTGAGGAAGGAGACAAGCTGTGTCTCAAGCACTTGCCATTGGAGCTGTGTTTGAGACAGGATGACAAATGGTGCTGAGCTGTGCAATGACAAGGTGTTGCAGCCTCTCAAGACGAAGATGGCCAATTTTTTAATGTTAAATGTTGAGCTGCAGTGACAATTGAATGGGAGTTTGACTCTTCTCAAGGTGAAGTGTGACAGTCCGTTTAACTGCTCCTGTGTTTTTAATGAGTTTTTAAAGAGCCACAAGACTGCTGCAAAATTCTTAGCGAGGTCATTTCTTAGGAAAGTACAGATTGAAAGACGGAATCGGAGCAGAGAAGCCAGAATGGCAGTTTGCTTTACAAGTCAAATAGATTCCTTGCAAGTATCCCACCAGAAGTAGGTCAACCAGTGAGACTTTATTTTGGGCCTCTAGGGGCATCAGTAAATTTGACGGTAAGGATGTATTCCTGGCTTGAGGCACTATGTCTGGAAGGCATAGAGATGATAGTGAAAGTCCTGCCGTCTGTTCGTGCAGTGTGTGGACTGAGTGGTATGTTGCTTTATCTTGAGGCGTAGTGCTAAAGTCAGCAAATCCAATGCCTTGGTTCTTACTGGTAGGTGCTTTAAAGTTGTGGGTTTTTTTTTCTTAGATGAGCAAACAGGATTTGTTTGCACAGCAAAACTGTCATTGTGAAGTAACTGAAGTGGAAAAGTCTAGGCACAACAAAGGGATGTTTTTTTGTGAATTACTGTTCTGACTTCACAAGCCACTTGAGCTGGGGAGCACTGAAGGAACCAGTTTTTTTCCTGTGTCTTTCTGTTCTTGTTCTTCAGTGAATGCTTGTTTTGTCATGTTGAAGAGCAGGCTTGTTGTTTGAAGATAAGGAAGAAACACAGAAGAAAAGCAGAGATTGTGGTGTTTTAAACATTTTGATAATATTTTATTTTCTTTATGAAATATTTTAAAGAAAATGCTCAGACCATGCTAGCATTCCTCTCCTGCTTCTCTTCCATTCCTTTTTGTCTCTCACTTGTTCACCTCCTCCTCCTCACCTCCTCTTGCCTCCTTTCCACTCAGAGCTCTGCCAGAACAAAATAACCCATGGCTCAGATGGGAGGACTGCATTCTTCAGTTTTGGTTTTTTGTTTTTGTGGTTTGGTTTGGTAGGGTTTTTTTTGTTTGGTTGGTTTTTTTGGATGTGTTTTTGATTTGTTTGGTTTGGTTTTTGTTGTGTTTTTTAGACGTTTTTTCCTTTGTTTTTTGTTGTTGGTTTTTGGTTTTGGTTTTTTCACTTGTGAGTTTGACCATAGTTTTTCCTTCACAGTGTTTTGGTGGGTAGTAGCTGGGTGCTAGAGAGGATTTAGAGAAGTGAGAAGTTGTCTTTTCATATTGCCTGTGAACGCTCGCTTAACTCTGTATTTTGCATAACTAGAGATGTTTAGTTCATCCCCCAAGATATTTCGTTGAACCCCTTTTGGCAAACGTACTGTTTGGTCTGTTTTTAAATGTAGTGATCATAATAAATGCTAATTTGGGATCTGCATCCTCTACTCTGAGGATGGAGTCATAAAGGTGCAGCCAGCAGAGTGGTGCTGGTGCCAGTTCCCGTTCCTGGGAGTGCCAGGGCCTTTCCCCGCTCTTTTGCTGGCATGGCCTCTGGCTTGCACTTCCTCACTTCCTGTGTGATCGCTGTTGCAGCTGGCCCTTTTGCTACTCAGGGGTGCTTCTTGGGGTGTCCAGGGCTACTGCTCAGTGGCTGGAGCGCAGAAATACTGAAAATTTCAGACCTAGCAACATTGAGGTTGTTGCTCTAAGTGTTGATATCCTGCAGACATGGATTGTGTAGTTGCTTTTTTGTTAAAAACGTATTTTGAGCTGCTGTGTGTAACTGCTGCTTGATAGTATTTAGTGTCTGTCTGTGTGACTAAAATACAAATTTTGTCATACTCAGTGGTATTTATGAATTTTTCTCTTATGCAAATTATATCCACATTGGAGATGTTTCATACCATAAGGAGAAAACCAATCAAGGAAAAATAGCATAAGCCAGTTTATAAAACAAAGCAGTATTGTTTCTTACAGTAGTTATACAATCACGGTGCTATAAAGCTACTTCTTAATGAAATTATGGTGATTGTATTACTTGAAAGTAGTGCAATTTATAAGTTATGAAAAATACTTCATTTTAAGATTTACTCTTGTAGTTTATTGTTTCCCCTGGAATGACCTATACTTCTGTGGTTAGCAAGAATATATAGCAGTTATTCTCTACTTTTTCATGCTATAAGCCTGGATTTCGGGAGGCACATGGAAAAGAGTGGTCATCACATTTCTCATACTTTGTCTTGGAATTCTAAGCTTCTACCTGAAGTACCAGTATAAATGTCATTATAAATGTTTTTACAGTTTTTAAAGGATAACCATGTCTGTTTCAGGAGATGTGAGATGTGAGGTTTTTGCACACACATATACACACAACTTTACTCTGTTAACAGTTCAACATTTTTTTCTTTGAGTTTATTTTTTTCTTGGAGTTTCAGAGGTCAGATGACATTTTATGTGAGCTTAGCTTCATGTGCTAAGCATGTCTTCCATTGAACATGTGGCTGTGTTTGTTTAAAAAGGTGTGATGAAAATGAGATGTTGCTGTCAGTTGCTCTTGATGTGACTGTGTTCAATACTGTGTTGTAGCTGTGCTGTTGTACTTAAATTTAGAGGAAAAGCTTTTAAAGTTCTAGTTAAGCTAGTGTGAATTAGAAGTTTATTTTTTTTCCTTTTCCTTATATATATAGTATGCAACACTTATTTTCAGTGGTATTTTAACCATCATGCAAATAAAAATAATCCAGTGTTTTCAGAATAATGGAGTTGTTACTTAGTTATGTGTCTTAGAAAAACGTGAACAACTTGCATCTTTTGTTTTGAAAGGCAGAAGGAATGGGAGAAGTCAGTCAATTCCTTTATGCCTGCAGTGATAAAAGTATGGAGAAAATATGAACTTTCTCCATTTGAAATTTCATCCTATCACTGTATTGCCAGTTTGAAAAGGTTTTGGTCAGTGCAAACATGCAATGTAAAACTAAAAAATTAATTGGTCTATAACTACTTGTATTTCAGTGTGAGAATGTGCAAGTTCTCTACCAGGGAGAAAACCATAATTCCCTAAGGACATTGCCTTATCTTTTGAAGAATTCCTTCAAACTTGAGTAGAGAAAAGCATGGTGACACTGGGCAGATGTTCAGGTGGAAGTTAAGGTGCTCATGGCTATTCTGCTCTTAGAACCTAGCAAACAGGGCAATGAGCTGCCTAAAGCTATCAATCCACTGTTCAGTAGTACTACGAGAACATAAATCATAGTACAAGACTGAGTGGTACAAGAAGTATTTTGGGTTCAGATAAGGCATGTAATGCTATTTATAAGGCCAATATGTCATACTCTGTAACCTTTTATTTTGTTGTGTTGTTCCATTTTTGCTTTGGTGATTATACATACATAAAATCTTTTATTATATAATAGAGAGAAACAGTATCATAATGTAAACACTATTTATAACATTCATACTATTCTAAAACTCGTAATTTTAATTACTGTGACTTGACATAGCTTTTTGTGCATGATTTTTGTAGTGCAACTTGCTCCTTACACCTTTGTGTGTAAAGAAGTACTCTAGATCCAGGAAAGACAGGCTTTTTATGCAGAGGGAGGATTCACAAACTGGGATTGTCTCTGCATTAGCAGTAAGCACACTGTCTGGTAACATAGAATAAATTTAGAGTAGTGGACTCTCAGCTACAGTCAATTTCTGTGACATAAAGTTCTGTTTCTCTCCTTTTTGCTTATGTGGCTTATTCTTTGTAAAATAGAAGGTGTTTTAGCTTTCTGTACATGGTCTCAAATTTTGATTATAGCATTATTATAGAATTTTCCTTCTTTTCTCTTTTTTTGTCTTAGAAAAAGACTGCACTACTTGAAGTGGGGGATTCACGTACTGTTGGGTTTTATAGGACTATCAGTAATACCAGTGACTCTTTCCCTTCTGCCACCCTGAAACATGAAACATCCAGAAGCTCCTACCACATTAAAAGGCCCCCAGGACAGAATAATGCAGTTAGAATGGTGCTAAATGAAATTGAAGATATTTAATGTATTTTTCTCTAGGTATAATCAATACTAATTGGAGTCATTACCATGCTCAGCTTCTGAGCCTTGCTCACTTGGTTTGAGCCTACCACTCCAAAAGCTGCACCAAAGTAGTTTAGTGAGCCTTCACTAATTGATATTGGGTAAAATTCGTAGGTTTTGCTTGTACTGTGCTCTTCTTTGTTTAGGCAACCTTTGCTGGCTTTGCCTGAGCAGGTGATTAGTTCTCTAGGGACTGCTTTAACCAAGAGTGCTCTGAGGATGGTAACCTTCAGCAGAAAGGTAACTCAGTGCTGTTTTCTGCAATGAGCAGTGCAATTTAGAAAATGAACTTGAATCTATGACTTATTTACATTTTGTGATATCAGACCTGTGTACAGTGGCCTTTGGGTACACCTGAAAGGTAGTTCAGAGATACATGTCGTATACACTTAGATTGCTTTCTATTGCTGTAGAAATGTAAAAATGTTTTCAATAGAACTAGTTAAGAATGGTTAATTGCAGTGGTGTTAGATAGTCCTAGGATTAATAATTTCAGCCGTGACAATTTTTTGTGGGAAGAAGCGTAACAGCAGGCTCTATAAGAAGATTTGAAGGTGGAGGAGAACAAGAAGTAAAGCACATAATTCACCAAGTTCAGGTATACAGTTTTATACACTGAAATGGACAATATTGTGAAGGTGTAATTGAATTAACCTATTATATGGCCTCATGCAGGTAAGAAACACAAGTATGTCATAGACTTTACTAGTTTCAAATCCATTCAGATAATGTAAGGGGAAGTCTTGTATTCACAGAAGTGGAATTTCATTTTGTCTCTGGGTGTTGTTACATGTAATGAACTGTGAAACAAGGCTTGTCTACCTGTGCCTTACAAGCTTGCCAACATGAATGTGCGTGGTTGAGGAAAGTGCATTATTACGTGCACATTTTAGGTGTTGCAATTTGTTTGAAACATAACCCGAGTGATTCCTCACAAATATGGATGAAGAACATAATCAATGTGATATAAAAATCACTGAGTTCCAAACATCCAAATTTTCTTCTTCACAGTTTTTTATGTCAGAGCAGGCTTATAAAGTGCTGTTAAGAACTTTCCTTTCCAATGCTGCCTTGTGGTATTTTTTCTTTCACTTGAGGACCTTCCCAGGCACCTAAGTTGTTCAACAAACTGTGTTTGTTTTATTGCATTTTCCTAAAACACTCAGATGAGATGGAATTGTGTGATGGAGAACAAAACAGACCTTTTAATGACTAGGATGTTGGAGGACTGATACAATAAACCTGATAGAAGTAATACACTTAAACAGTTGAGACTGGTGCAGTAGACATTTTAGAATGTATCTAGTGTTTTGAAAGTTTTATTGATACTTGAAGTTTAAAATACAATTTTAAGGAAGGGAAACCTTAGGTTTCTGTATTATGATGCAAAATGCCAGAAAGTGTGCACTGTAAAACTAGGAAAAGTGTTTGAAATTGCAGTATGATGGTTAGTATGCCGGGCAAGTATGAAGCACATTTATCTGGAGTAAAGCAGTACCAGTTGACAGTCAACAGGCAAGTGGGACAAAAGACAAATGAGAGCTTCTGCTTCATCTGAGCTTTATATCACCAGCAGCCATTCATTACATTGTTTGGCACAGATCTGCTTGAAAAGAGGTGATTTACTACGGCTCTGCAAAACAGAATTTTCTTACTTTCCTTTCTGTTCTAAGCAAAGTGTATTGTAAAGTCTGTCATTGTAAAGGTATGATTGTGCCTTTCAGATCAGTCTAGTTGTTCTAGATTTGTTCAATAATCTTGTATTTAATCCTGACTCATGCAGATAGTCACATTGGTAGCTGTAATACATAGTGATGTGGAAACCCTGACCAGTGAAATTTGTTCTCTATGTACCTGTGAGATTTACTTATTTTTTCAGCAATATACACATACTTTTCTTTTATTTTCTTGTAAAATAACTGATAAAATTGTTTGGTTTTGTTTTTTGGTTGTTTTTTTTTTTTTTTCTTAAATACTGATACTGTAGAAAAGTTTGTTTCTACTTGTTTACCTCTAACACTGTGATGAAATACTTCAAGATGTTACGATGATGGGAACAAATGAATTTTGGACAGAGCATGGAAAATAATTTTGGTTCTCATCAGTTTCTTTCATGTTTTATGCTTGTAGTTCACAACTTTACATTGAGTATAAATATTGAAGATCATTTTTCTTCTTAAAATGTCTGTTCAGAATTGCAAACTGGACTTTCAATTACTTCTAATGATCAGTTGGCTTGTGATGACGATCTTACTTAATGAGGTTTCTTCTGTGTCTGTAAGTCTGTGTTGCCTTCAATCTCTTACAGGTAAATATTACACCTTCCATACATTCCAGTGGTGAATTCCCTCAGCTTCTCCATCATGGTGTGAACGTAGGGTCCTTGGCACTTAATGAGTCATATTTGTTGGCTCAGCAGAATGGCAGCCCAGCTAATGTGCTAGAATCATCAATGAGATCCATTACTCCTCAGATTAATGGGAAGTTCTCTAGTGATGACTTTGAGCAGCTGATCAGAAACATGTCCCAGGTAACCCTGTCATATGATAACCACAAAATATGGATTTCCGATTTATCTGAAGATCAAGATTGCGTGTATGTTTACTTAAAAGCAATTGAATTACAATACAAACCAGACCTCACTTACTGTATAAAATAAAA